>QVIK01000104.1:0-99845 GCA_003957845.1 Oidium heveae | reverse complement strand
TAGTTGCAGCATTCTCTTCAGCAGCATTTGCTCTGACTACAGCTTGATATTCTCTTTCACCAGCTTGTCGGTACGTTTTAATCTGTTCCTTAGTAGGTGCGCCTAGGCGAGTTGGGCGGGCAAGGCATCTGCGACTGTCCCAACGATGTGGTCCCCCGCAGTTTCTACACTTAGTCATGGCCATACAAATATCTTCTGAATGATTTGTGGACCCACAGTTTCCACAAGATGGCGCTCTAGAGCAGTTTTTCGAGGGGTGATGTCCATTGCATCTTTTGCAAAACTCCAAAGGCTGTTGCTTTTTAAAGGGCCTAGCGATTCCAGATTCATCGAATACTCTAAATCCGGCGCGAGGGGCCTTAGAGAAAAATGTCATCCAAGTACGATGAGGTGCTTCAGTATGATTTCTTCCATATAATTTTAAGTGAGCTGGTCTCACGGAGCAGACACGCTCAATCTCATCAGCAAGCATAGAGCTACTTACTTCAACATCTCCTTGTTCCTTACGAATAGTTGATGGTACAGTTGGAATAATGAAAGGTATCCAGTTGGTAGCTGATTCCAGTTTTGCTCCTGTTAAAAATAGGCCGTTACCTGCCTTAAGTATCGCTTCGCGGGCTTCTGTACTACAAGGGCTTAAGGCAAACCCCGAGTGGACGGGCTTGATTCTTCCAATAAGAGAGGGTGAAATTGATAGTTTTCTAACTACTACCTCTCGGATTCCGGCAGGAGATAGTTTCCGCCATTCATGATCTTGTGGGAGGCGAACAAAGAGTCTTTTGTCGGAACCTGACATTGCATTCTTATCCGTGTGTGACTGCCGCTGTGAGACTTCAGACGAAGGAACCACTTGTGTTTTATCGCATACAACCACTCTTGCTTTCTTATGGCCATTGCGTGCCACGGTAACCCAGGTCTTATCATTTGTGGTGGGAGTCTTTGCTAGTGCCATCTCTTGTGTCTTTCTCCGAATTGAAACTGGGGTTGGGACTATACGGGGAGTTGCAACTAGTGTTTTCTTTGTATTCTTATCTTTACTGCTTGAATTTCCATTTACTTTGTTTGGTCGAATGTTAGATGGAATAAGCGGTGGAGGGGGGGAGGAGTCCGCCGCCGCAAAGTTAGCAATCGCTTGTCGAAGAAACGCCTTGAATGCCACAATTTCTTCTATCTCGATTTCTTCTTTAAAATTTACTAGAGTACTATCTATGCTACTAATCATAGTTGTACATATGAGAAGGCGTGCATGCCAGGCACGCTCACGACGCTGTCGGATCGCTATAATTTCAGCTAGTTCCTTTGGAAGGAACGCGTTCTCAATTTCAGGTTTGTCCCTACTATTCTGGATAGGTCTATCTGTAATAGGACGCTTGGAAGGTGCAATAGGCTTGAGGATTTGTCTGCTATCCATTGTCTTTGGTGGTGTTTCTAGTATTGACGGTGGTGAAGGTGACGCGATAGGGGGAGGGAGATTGGGAATTGGGGGAATGAGGGGAATTGGGGGTAGGTTTTGGCTCGATTCCGTCGAAAGAGCTTGAATTTCTTGTTATATTTCCATTGTTAACTTCGCTCGATGCCTGATTGTTCCATGCAGGTTAAGTTTGTTTGTTTGTTATTTAACGTCTAACCAAATAAAGGCTGGGCCAGTATTTACAAATCCCCAATTCGGCAAAGGACGCCAAAGCTGATTCGCTTTGGGGATCTGAGGTATTAACCACACCAACCTGGAGTGTCGATATCTGGTACATGTGAAGTGCAGAGAATATTTCACGAGTGATCCATTTCTGTGGAAAAAAAAAAAAAAAAAAGAGAGAAAACAAATACTCTACAGATAGGTAGGAACGCATTCACCATGACCCAAAGACCACGGGCTGAGGGAAAACCTGATGAGAAAACCCAGTGGGAAAAAAATCCTCAGAAAAACCTCAGCCATTCCATCCGTACTCTTTTACGACGAGTAGTCAAGTCCCCCTCCAGTAAGCTACGTAGGAATCTAACCTACCACCCCTATAGAGTCCACCCAGCGCCTGACCAATTTGCACCAACAGCTTATCTTCATTAGAGTTTGTGATTTGGAAATATTGAGCCCTTCTCTCGCCATTCCCTGGGTCAATCGTGGGTGACTACGTGGAAAAGAGGTGCAAAGGGGAACGTATTGTAGAGACGAAGAAGAATGAGACCCGCGGTGATGAATGGGGATCCTGAGGGGGAGGATTGTGCGAATCTTCTTGACTATCCCAGATACGCAAAGTATACTGAGCGTTTACATCGGCACCGCGTGAAGGTGAAGATTTCGACTTTGCCGTCCATGCAGGTTATGAAGTAGTGGCAAATTATTGTTGGTCCTGAATTCATCACAGGCTTAAGTGACTATCACGACCCTTTACAACCATCAACCACCACCAAAACTAAATTTCTCGCTCTCTTTATCGCACATATGAAAAACTCTGTCTAGTGGCTTGAAGCTACAAAGACGATAAATACTGCAATACTGAAAATTGAAATAGCCCTAGAGAATGTTCTCAATAAACTAATGAAGCTACAGACATTTTAAAATACCGATAAAAAAACAACACTTGAATCTGAAAATATACAATTAATGGCATAGATTAACTCTAAAGGTGGTAAGAAGTGAAAACATGTTTATTGATAGAAGTACTAAATTTACCAATATAGAGATTGTTATGGAAGCAAAAAAGTACGTTAAAGCCTTTTAGCTTATGTGTATGTGTATAGTATACAATAGTAATATAATTGGTATATGAGTATTCATTGTTATATAGTAATAAATTGACCTTAATTTTTGTTTTCAAAGTGGACAGCCTCCATGGGTGCTTCCCTTTCTCTTTCTATAGAGGTATCGTTGGAGAGATGAAATAAAAGGTGATATATGATCCACGCTACTAACTTTGCGAATGATATACGCAATTTGCGAACAGTATGGGAAATATCCAATTACAGAATTGAAAGTATATCGTTATATATAGTAGCAGACTGAATCGTAAACTAAGGAAGTACCAACAACTTTAAAAATAATCTCACTGATAACATTTATTCATGAAAAAATAACAACCTCACTCGTTTTAAAAAACTTTCACTTACTCAATTTTGGTACAGATTATGTCCAAAAGTCCTTATCTTTCTACGAAAAAATAGGACATAATCCATAGGGAAAATTTATTAAGGTCGCAATGTCCGAGCGCTACCAAGCTGGTTCAAATATGTCCAACAATAAAGCAATTGGTGTACGCCGAAGTTTATTTCATCAGCAACTCAGTCGCCGTCCGACGACTAAACGTGGAGCATCTACGTGTGTAGAGAATCAGAAAGTAGACAATGACATTAAGCCAGAATTAGATTACTCGTCTGAAATAGTGATTCGGGATGATAACGGCGAAATTCAGATTGGAGCAGTCATCACTTCATCACCAATGCAATCTTATGATGATGAAGATGTAGGCCAACATGAAGCTCGAGAAGAAGAAAGTTAGATTTGGTAATCTCAGTTTTTGTAATATGTTAGAGGAACTGATGAAGTGATAGAGGATCGGCAAAGATTAGTTGATGCTATTAGAAATATACAGAGAGACCGGGATAGAGAGCCAGGTGAGCCTGCAGGTATATCTACACAAGAATTTGAAAAACCGAACCATAAAATTAAGCAAGCACAGAATTACTTGAGGAAGTCCGAATAAATTTGAAAGCAAAAGTCGCAGCTTTAGCAGAGGATAACTGGTTATATGAAGCAGAAGATGATATTAAAGTCCTATAACGTTCAGGACTTACTTTTAGGTTAATTTCTTTTGGATTTGGACTTCAGAACCAGATACCTCACAATCCTAAAATCTATGCCAATCAGTTCAGTCCAGGTCATCAGCTACAGGCACATCAGATGGCTTCGAGACTTCTGCCACCCCTATGCGTTTCACCTTCGGTATTGAAGGTGCTGGTCCACCGAAAAATCCACCTAACATATCCATAAGAGGATTCCCTGGTCTTGGTTTTACAATGCCAAAGTATATTTCTCCGATCCGAGTCAAAGTATCATCCCATACTTTTATATCCTTGATTTGAACTAAATACCTATCAAACAACTGGCGGAAAACATTAGGATTGCCTTTTGGGATGACAAGTATAAGTAAACTAAGGAAATTAAGTAGTGGAATGCTTGGAAAAATTCGTACATCGGCAGAGTTACTGCTAATGATTTGGGCCGGTACAGACTTTTTTGTAGTGGTTAATTTGCTTATGAATACTTGTAATGACTTATTTGCGTCGCGAATATTGCCTGCGAGCAAATATGGGAAAACAGCACGGGCTGCGTAATGCGCTGCTGTATGAGAGTCGTCTTGGCTATACCATTCATATTCTAAGTTTGCAAGAATATCCGGAGAATCCTTTGTTCCTAATGTAAGATGTCGCTCAGCTTCGTAGACATCATGCTCCTCTGCGTAAATTGTTCCTACAATGTGATGCAAGTCTGGGTCTCCTGCAGGGTACTGGCCATATTTTATAGACCATCTACAAAAAATTAGCCCAAATTTTTTAATTACTCAATTTGAAGTAACTTTTACCCTATCATATCCCCAACGAATTTCTTTCTAGTTGGCTCATCACTGTCAAAAAGATGCAACAATGTCAAAAGTTTGGCCTTATTATCCATGTCCGGCTTAAGCTCTGCTTGGCGATAGACATCGATAAGCATAAGACCAAGATCCCCTCCACTTCCTCCTTGAATTGATTCTAAGAGCGACTTTGCAACATTGAATAAGAGATTAATGGCCGAAGTCCAATCTTTAGCTTTAGTATACCGAGCAGCAACGACCCGTGTCTGTTGTTGTGCTTCATAAAACTGGCCTTCCTTAATCCTGGGGATAGTATCTTAATGATTAAGTTAATAAATGAGTTTTCTTAACTCACTTTTCTTGAATGCGAGCGACTATCTTCAGAATTTTATTGCTCATTTTGTGCTGAAGGTATGTTAACACATGAATATCTCTTGAATTAGATAGTGGCCTAGAAGAAAGCCATAAATATTGTTTGTCATTGCATATGGATTGGTGTAAGAGGGAAGGCTATACCGATGTATCGAATTTGACATGAAAATATGAATGTCTTACTCCGCCCGCCCCCACTAGAGGTATCTATGGGATTTTCCACAGCCCATTGTTCACAATTCAAATAGTTATCGTTTAACCAAACTATTTTAGGAATAGTTCAGGTTTAATCCTAGTCTTCTAGGACTAATTGATTATCAGTGCATGTAGGCTGTTAATTTTTGCTCAAAAGGGGTGTTTAGGCTCAGACATAATGGTCGTGCCATGGTAATTAAATGATCAATTTCTACGAGATATCATTAATGTAAAGGTGATACAAATCGAGAAAATTTAATTGACAGTAGGAGGTAGTGTTTTTGTTATCGATCATGCCCATATGAAGGAGGCCTGACTGACTGACGCGGGTATCAGAGTAAAGAGATGGGTTATTCCCGAAAGTTGCTGTTACATAATCCCTTTATTAAGGGATTATAATTCAAGTGAATATTATATGACTCTAGCTCTGGTCGTAATTCTGATTTGGATCCGTCCCCTCATTCTCTGTAACAATAATAGCACCTCTCTTCTAGAAGTGGCAACATCCTAAGCAAAATATACATTCTAACTTTGTGGATCCTCAATATTCTGTTCCTTTTGTTTAACATTTTTTTAATTGAAAAACTTGTAATTATTAAATCAAAAGATGGAGATTTATGTGTAGATTTAGCCGCGGGTTACATCACTTCTAAGGGCTGCTGAGCTCTACCAGAGGTAGCTCCTTATGGAATATAAATTAACGTTAGCTTTGCCTAATGTATCGTAATCTGATTACTATACAGCTAAACGTGCTACGACTTTTGATTCAACCCTTGTTTTAGCCAGTGATTGTAAAATAATTAGATCCGCTCTGATGTATCTTGTTCACGATATCACGTTCAATTTGAAATCTAAAGACAGCAGGTATTTAATAAACTGAGCACGAGTTACTCTCCCCTCGAAAACCTACCCAAACTAGGAAGGGTTAGAAAGGCCTTCCTTACAACAATCTTTCGCGCTGAAAACCCCAATCCGTAGGTTGAAGCAAAGGCATATGACTGTAAACCTTACGGTCGTCCAGACAACCCAAGGTAATAAAGAATTTTTTATGGCTCAAAGAATGGTAACTTCAATTTTACCAAGCCAACTTACCTGACAGAGATTATGATGTGTCTGAAAGTTAGCATCGTATGCCAAGTAGGTGGCCGCAGATTAATAATCTGATTTGATAATCGAGAGAATCATCCATCCACGTTATCTCTTATTTCTCCTAATTATGATTCATCGGATAATGATAAATATTTTACTTACAGTACTTTTGATCCCGCTGTTCAGTGTGCAGTAATGCATGTTGCACGCTATCACTTCTATTGTTGGGACGGCGAATCCTTAGTATCATCATGCAAATTGGCTATGGGCATCGCCACTCAGCCTCGATCTTACCTGCTGAACAAGATTACCGATACAATCTACTAGAAATAGTAAAAAACAATTTCAATCATCCCTCCATTTCTATAACTTTCTTGAAGACGAAAAGAATAATACGTTCACGACAACGGCTTGTCGTAGTCTGCATAATCCTATTTTCAACTCTATGGATATTCTACACTCGCTCTTCGGTGGGATCGCTTTCGGTATGGCCAAGCCGGTCAAATTCAGTCAATTTAATACCTCCAAACGATAGTCCTGAGGTATTTCATTTGTCCCAACAAAACTCTACACATCCAATATGGAAATTAGTACAAGAAAACCAACTTCAGTGGGAAGCCTTGCTAAGCAGGCAGTCTCAATCCCTTTCTAAGGCAGTCACAGAATATCGAAGACGTTATGGCATACCCCCACCACCAAATTTTGACAAGTGGTATGAGTTTGCGAGGGCTCGAAATGTCCAACTAATTGATGAGTACGATAATATTCAGGAAATGTTGACACCATTTTGGGGCTTGAAGCCGGCTACAATAAGAGCTAGAGCTAGAGAAGCTATAGGATTTGATTCGAACAATTTAATAGGTGCCCTTATCAGAAATGGAGAGCTAAAAAAAATTGCTGGAGGTGGAGAATGGCAAATGAATGCAACAGCCTATATGATGAAAGAATTCATTAAATATCTCCCAGATATGGATCTTGCATTCAATATTCATGATGAACCTCGAGTTCTTGTTCCCCACGATGATTTATCAAGATTGGTTATGATTGCTACTAATGTCAGCAAACGAGCTGCAGATGCTACCCACGAGCCGAAAAATCTATGGTCTGAGAGGCCCAAAGAATTAGGTGATGGGAGCCGCTTTGAAGATGTGAGAAGAACGAGATTCAATGTTTTTGCTCATCAGCCGACTTGGACCCATGCAAGAATGTCATGTTCACCTAGCAGTCCATCGAGAATACTTGAAGATGGACCAAAGTTGGATAATATTTCTACATACGCTACTGGAGAATTAGGTTTTGTATTTAATCAAACAGCGTTTTCTGATATATGTTATTCTCCAAGCCTCAGTGAAACATACGGGTTCTTTGATAGACCGAATGCTTTCAATGTCGCACATGACTTGATGCCTGTATTTTCCCAATCTAAAATATCATCGTTCAATGATATTCTCTATCCTTCACCATGGTATTGGTCTGGAAAGGTTCCATATGAAGATACGCTAGATCTACCCTGGACAAAGAAAAAAGATCAGATATATTGGCGTGGATCTACTACCGGAGGCTTCAGTAGAGACGGTAGTTGGAGACGGCAGCATCGACAACATCTGGTTCAAAAAATAAACTCAAGTGGTGAGGCAAAAATATTGGTAAATAGAGGCAATGAAACGAGTGAAGACTGGCAAGTTAAAGAAATTCCACGAGGTGAGTATAGAGAGCTTTTTGACGTTCATTTCTCACATGTTGGTCAATGCGACCCAGGAGATTGTGATGCACAGAAGGAATTTTTTGGAATTAAAAAACAAGCAAAACAAAATGATGCCTGGAAATATAAATACCTCATTGATATCGATGGGAATGCATTTAGTGGAAGATTTTATGCATTTCTAAAAAGCAAGAGTCTTGTTTTCAAGTTAGCAGTCTTCAGAGAATGGCATGAAGAATGGCTAAAGCCATGGGTTCATTATATTCCGATGACGTTAATAGGAGAAGAATGGATAGAATTAGTAAGATGGTTCGCGGGTGAGGGCTTGGGGAAAAAAGAGGCTCAAAGAATTGCGTTTCAGGGACGGGAATATGCAAACAAGATGCTAAGAAATGAAGACCTTGAGGTTTGGTTTTTTAGACTTTTGCTTGAGTAATATTTATCACGCATATCATAAAAGAAAATTACTAATTCTGTCTAGGTATGGTCGTATAGTTGACGATAACCGTGAATCCATTGGTTTTATGGCTTAAAATGACAATTGGCCATCTTATCTAATTTTTCAAAGAAATAATACCAATTTTTTTTTTTGGATCTCTCCAAAGTATATATCCTATGGAAGAAAAAAATGTTACAATTTATGTAATTTTTAAGTTGTAGAATTTCGTTTGATGCATGTAAATAGACAGAGATGCGTGTAATGGGAAATCTATCTACGCACGAGTTATGAAGGAGTTTCGTTTCTCGCTGATAAAAAGTCCAACGATTGAACAAATATAATTTGTAACTCTAAAATCCATCTTCAAAAATCAAAAGTTTACGATAAGTTTTAGATTTTCATTGCTTAGAAAAATTAAACATTGCAATTTATTGCAATGTAGGTTAAAGCATTAGCTCTCCCGCTCTGTTACTTTATTCCATAACTCTCAATGTGTGTTTAAGTACTTGTGGAGTCTGTCTTTATTTAAAAACGTAGAAATAATGCCTCTAGGTCAAGAGAAATCAGTGAAGTATCTATACCCATCAGACTCGAGCGGAATTCTTCTCATTTTCTAAATGCAGAAAAGACATCTCGATTTCCAGTCCCAGATAATGCTTAAGTAAATATGATGTAGCGGTTAACTTTGGATCTATATGTGGTAACTTTCAATACTATTACTGTTAATCACAGCCAATCCTTTATTCTTATTCTTATTCGTCTTTTTTCTTGACCACGATATCTTTCACAATAGATTCTCAATATTAAAAGAAGGATTATCTAGGCATGAGTTTTTATGTTTTGAAAGTTAACTGCCATGGAAGTTACCAGATGACCCTCCACTGAATTGTCGCGCTCACACATACACGCGTCCAATATTTCTTCTTCATATTATCGATAACTTTTTAGAGCTATTTACTATATTATTTATTTTTCCCGTGTGTTAACTATGGCCTCATCTGAACCTCTCAATTTATGTTCAAATCACATCGATTCTCTCGCCAGCTATCTTCCCGATCACAATAAGTCAGAGACGAAGAAGATTGACGGGAAAAATTGTTTACCACACTTGACACTTACTTATGCTACATCACTTGATAGTACTATTGCTGCTATTGCTATTGCACCAAAGACTACTACTACTACAGTGATATCAGGAAATGAGAGTAAAGCAATGACCCATTATCTCCGTGCGGTTCATGATGCTATTCTTGTCGGCTCTACCACAGCCATAGCTGATAATCCACGTCTGACAAGTCGTTGGATTGGTGCTGTCAATCAAGTTGCAAATCCCCTCGAACAACAGCCCCGTCCGGTTATTTTAGATCCATCTGGACGATGGCTCTCTAGTTTAACTGGGAATGAAAACCTTCTACGTCTTGCACGTGATGGCTATGGCCACGCACCTTGGGTAATAACAAATACAAGCGTAAATATAGAATCGGAGACATTAACATGTTTTCAATCTATTGGTGGAAAGTGGCTAAAGATACCATTGGCCTATGAAGGAAAAAATAAAGGGGTTGATTGGAATGCAGTTTTATCTGAATTGATGTATTTGGGCATCCAAAGTGTGATGGTGGAGGGTGGTGCTACAGTCATTAATGATTTATTGCGGAAAAAAAACCGATGTTATTTATCTAGCATAATAGTAACTATAGCACCTATTTTTCTAGGTACAGGTGGTACAATCGTTTCACCGCATAGAGAGGATACATGTGATAATACGATTTACAAACTGAGAGAAATCAAATGGATACAGATGGGGAAAGATGTTGTTATGGCTGCCCTACCTTGAATTGTATTCTCATCAACTGGCTGGAAAAAGATAGATTTATCATAAACTTTTCATACACGCCTGTTGAAGGAAAAAAAAAGAAAAAAAAAGCTAATGAATATTAAGTATATCATTTCAAGAGAATTTTGCTACTTTACCCCACTTTTTTTAAAAAAAAAGTAGTTTCGTTCTGTTATTTAAGTCTCTCTGCGATACGAATGATATTGAAAGTAGCAATGATGTCCACATATTTATAAAATTCGGTAGCAGAGTTGGAATTCGATATCTCACAGTTTAAAAGACATGAGTATCAGTTATCAGCTTTTAATATTGATTCAATTCTATTCACTTATGGCTATAACTCATGCGTGGAAAGCTCTTGCTCCCTCTACTGACCCTAATATCCATTTTAAGTTTTTCCCCATACGTCCTGTTACATATTGAATTCGAGTACAGATTCTTCTATTTTGTCTACTGGTGAAAAGATATTCTGGTGACTTTTCGAAACCACAAGAACAGTTAGTTTCTACTTCAGTATGGTGGAGTCGACGATGGTAAAATGCAAAGTCGTCATTTCCGGAGCACTTTTACAGCATCTACACCCGTTGCAGTAGGCCTTTCTCATCTAACCATATTCTACGAAGAGACTGAAGCTCCTGAATCCGAGTAGAGCTTGAGGGGGTGGGACTATTAGTATCAAGTCAATAGCTGCCTCCTCATTGTCGAGACAAACAAGTACATTTCTAGCGAATCGAGCCATCCAGTGAGTGCATGCCGCTCGCAGGCCTGCTACTGCTCCTAGTATTTCAGCGACATATATTCGGGAATTCCGGCCAAGTGGTATCCTTCTGTACATTAACTCTTGAGTGCCATCATATACACAGTATCTAGCTCCTTCTACTCCATTCCCATCTTTGAATCTATCTGAATAAACAACAAAATCGAGCGGGCTCAGGAACCGTGCACATCGGTCAAAAGAGGAAAGACTAGTCTCTCGGCCAGTAGCTCAAATCTGTTGGCGAAAAGATTCACGTTACACTAAAACCTAAGGTGGTCTTTCAGTGTTAATTGACAGCTCAGTTTCCTATCTGCATCGTATCCAACTAGAGCACTCAGAATTCCACCTCCGACGATGGGGGTAATTGGAATCAGCTGCTGCTATTCGAACGGCTAAGCATTCGCGGATACGGTCAAACCATGAAATTGCTAGTCCCTATCCAGTTTCGCGAAGAAGTGCAGAGATAGGGAGGGTCTTGTAAGCTGGTAGGACTGCACGTGTAGCCTGGTTGATAGCAAGCTTTACTTGATTTAGTGCCCATTGTGATATTTGAGGACCATACCAAGTCTCTGCTCCATAAAAAAGTGTGGCAAAGGCACAGCTTTGTATAGATTGCCGTAACAGACCTGGATAAATCACACGGGTTGTATTACATAGTCGAGCTAAGTGATCAGTCACAACGTGGGCGTGCTGACAAGCTACTCGTACAAGTCCTTTGAAGCTGAGTTTTCTATCAAATTAAATACCTAGCCACTTAAAATCAGATTTTGACTTGAAAATTTTCTGTGTAAAGCTTAAAGGAGATTCTATGTACTTCCTCGTATTATGGAAGTAAATAAGTTCGATATTTTTGGCATCAAGCTGAGCCCCGTTTTCGCTTGCTCAACTACCTAGCTGTTTTTACAGTTTAGCACGACATTGTTCTAAAGAATTCGCTGAGGAAAAGAAAGCAGTGTCATCTGCCTATACGAAATGAGTCCATGAGATCCTTAGATGTGGTTCAATATAATGAAGAAACAAGATCGGGGAAATAGGGGATCCCTGTGGAAGCCCACAGAATATAGGTAGTGAGTAGCTCAGTTGTAATCTGGTCCAGGCGAATGCACACTGGATGTTCAGATAAAAATGACTATACCCATAGAACAAGACAAGTAGGCCACCCTTGTGAACGCAACCTATAGATAAGACGATTAGGAAGAGCTCTGTCAAAAGCGCCCTTAATATTTGTAGTGACTATGCCCATGATTTTCTTTTCCTTCCATGCCTGTCGTATATCACAGAGAAGGGCTGTGGTAAAGTTAGAGGCTGAGCGATGTTTGATAGCGCAGCATTGATCTCGTGCTAGTATCTGAATTTGGAGAGACCAATAAGTGAGCCGACGGGCAATAATTCGCTCTAATCTTTTACCCAAGTATGATAACAATGAAATCGGTCTATATGATTTAGGAACCGATCGGTCTCTTTTGCCTGGCTTGGGAAGAATAGTGACCGTAGCTCTCTTAAAAGCGAGAGGATGAATTCCAAGCTCGATACAGTGGTTGAAAAGATTAGTGATGCGTAGACACGTGGTGGTAAGATAATCCTCGCCCGGAGATGTTTTGGATACCTAGCACGTAGCTTTATATGACTCATTAATGATGATTGCCTCTCAAGAAATACATCATTTTGGTACCACAGATATATCGGGTGGTTTATCTTCAAATTGATCTTGACGACTTTATAGGGACTGATGGAGAAGTCGAGCCTATGCATACGTATGGGCCCGATATGGTTTCACAATCTTCCTCGCGGCGGAGAGGAGGAGTTTGATATCTTGGGGCCACATTATGCCATTGTACTATTCAATTAAGCTTGTAATTATGATTTCAAATCTGCAATGATTGAGTTCCAATATGCCTTTTTTGCGTGTCATATAAAATTTTTGAGGAAGAATTTTTCTGAGGTTCCATACCCTTCTCACCTTGCTCTGCGGCAGGCGTGAAGCGCAAACCGGCAGTCCTCATTCCACCACGGGGTTCCATGATTCTTAGATCTTTTCCGAAGACAAGCCCCCACGAGAGGAGTATGAATAGTTTCAATAATAGCCCTTGCTTCAGATTCTAGTTCATCTCGCAATGGAATGGAGGATGAACGATGGTTGTTACCAATAAGACGGACGAAAATTTCATAGTCTAGATCTTTATATCTTAATTTAGCCTACCTCTTGCTACTAAAATCTCAGCGCATTGTCGTAACAATTGTCTCATAATTGGATGTAGAATGTAAGTCTGGACGGATCTCGCAGTTCGCACTATCTTCTAGGTAGAAAGCGAGGTTTATAGTCACACCATGGTTATGTGTGAGAATTTCTATTGTGTTGAGGAACTTGAGACCCCTTTTTTCGTATCAGTCGATAAGATCTGTGTATGACCTTGGGTTGGAGGTAGCTGACGAATCCCAAATTGGATGACGTGAGTTAAAGTCTCCGCCAAAAAAAACAAGGTATGCCTGGACAACTCAAGATAGTGGCTAGACCTTCACCAGCACCACATGAGCCCATAGGAGCGTTAAAGACATTTCAGATAAGAAACCTTTTATTGTCCCCACGGGAAATAATAATTTGTACAATAACTCTGGACAAATTAGAAGCCGCCTGATATGGTTTAGATGTGAGTTTTTTTGTATATATGTAATAGCTCTGGGCCTTGAGGGCCAAGTTGAAAGTGGAAAGAAAGTTTCGAAGTCGTGGTGCGACTTAGATCTCTGCGACGACAGGTCTGAAAAGAATCCAAGGCTCTTGTATCAAAACGACATCAGTTTGTTTGATTTTCTTAGGCATGTATAGGTGCTTTATCGTGTGCAGATTAAGATCTGGCGACATTAACTTGCATATTTGGAGTTCTCCTCTTCGCTACTTTTGTCTTACCATTTTTAAGTTGAAGTATGATTGTTTTCTGTCCCGCTGGTTGCATTGGCGGTTGTTTGTGAGTCCGAATACTGACCATCAATAATATTCGCAAACTCCTTTTGGCCTGCAAGTCGAATATGTTAAAACTGAATACGAGGACGTATAAGAACACCATTCTTTCGGCATGGTCGAGCGGGGCAAGAGGTGTCTACAGTGCCATGTGGACCTCGTCAATTTGAGCACTTGAATGTCGTTTTACAGGGTCCATCGTGAGCCTCAATGCCACAGAGTTTGCATTTCACAGTCCGCACATATGTTCGTATAGCATGGAAACCATAGCACTTCTCACAAGTTATAATTAAATTACATTTTCTGATTCTTTGAATAGATACAGGCTCCCCAGATAGACGGAATCTAGAGGGAAACTTGCTGGCTTTAATCTCTGGTACACAGATGCGAATATTTCCACAAGGCTTATCATTCAGAGAACGATGAGTCCAACTAATGTCTCTGATTGGAACAGCATCACGGATTGGGGCTTATTCTTCTTGTAGAGGGCCATTAAAAGGGTCACAGAAGCCAACTAAGCCGCATATCTTCTTAGGAATCGGCCCCACGACAAAAGCTGTCCAAGTCTCCTATCTTTCGACATTTGCATCTCCAAATCTATTTTCAGTCGCTTCCTTGTAATGGAAGAGAGAAGCGACCTTAGCCGGTGTAGGTGCTAGAACTGCAACCCCCGATAGAACTGTCCAAATGTCTGCTGTGGGCGAATTATCAGGAATGAGCTGTTGAATTTTTTATCGGAGTTCGAAAGAACCGTTTTTCTTTGCCTCAAAATCTGGGCCAAGCCTAATAATTACCCGGCGATCTTCTTTACTTTGCCCACGGGCGTTGATATTCTGTAAGTTTGCCTTTTCAGTAAAATATTTTGTCCGTTTTCAGCTACACCTGCTCTTTCTGCCCATGATGATTTTGAGATTTTCGAATTAGGAAATAAAACGCTTGACAGATGAGTGTAAACACGTTCCCCACACATAGCCCTGGTGGCCTTGTCTGCAAGCAGAGCCATGAAATCTGTACCAACATCTGGATGTTCCTCCTCCAATTTCATGAGGTAAGGGTTCGTAAGGTTGAGTAAGCCTTTAATGGAATTCATAACTAATTTGACACTTCTGTTTTTTTCATTGATTTTGCTACTTTCTGTGGTACTCCTAGCAACATTATCATCAGAAATACCGGATAGAGGGGGGAAAACTTCCTCGAAAGGATCCGAACTAATTTTATTAATTGGTAGCTCTTCCAGCTCAACGTCCATATCCACTTTATAGGCTTTATCATCAATTAAGGATTGCTCGGCTCCAAGCCTTTTCTCTAGTATGCTGCTCTTGTGGAGGGCAACATTTGTATTCGTTGTTGAACGGTGTTTTGAAATTACGGTACCACCCATTATATTCAGCGCTGGGGTCGTCTTCGAGACGCGTTTTCACCGTCCGGAGGGTAAGGAAGAGGGCCACGCTTATAATATACGGATGACACCATTACGTTTAACTGGAAACTGACGTGTTTTGCCCCAAGGTGTAGGTCTGAAATTGTATTAGTCAGCAACTATTGAGGAATACCTCCTAATTCTAAGCCACCAAAGCATTCTAGGGCAATGAACTAGAATCATGACTGAAAAAACTCGCAACCTCTTCTAGAACTATAGCTTACCTCTATATTTGACTTTAGAGTGTGATGAGTTGTATCTTTACGTGGTACTTACGGCTATTTTTACTGTATCCCTGTCCTTGGCATGCTGAGCTTGTATATAATTGTTGTGGAGGTTTTCACGCGTCCAGACACTCCGTTAAGGTTACCTATAAAATCCGCAGTATGCCAGTGACAAATCAACAACTAATAAAGAAGAGGCCGTAAAGTGCCGTCAAGCTCCCAATACTAATACTCGTCTTATCTTTAAGATACTGTATAGGTTCATCGTTCGTAGAGGGTTCATTAAATTACATCAGTCGAATGGTTGAAATGAGTGGGGCATTAGACATCTCATGAATTTTTGTGATTGCTTGAGCGGGCTTAATTCCTAAAGATGTTTCAATTTCTTTTATTTTGAGATATAATTTGTAAAGTTATCTACTTAATACAATAATCCGGCCTAGTTAATTTCTGCTTACGAAAGCTTTCGCTATGCTGGGTGGAAGCTAATTCAGTGGTTTCATGAGTAATTTTATTCGTTAAGTTGCCTCTGACATATGTCTTGGCCCTCTTTGTATATCTGCACGCTTAACAGCTATATTGTAGAACTGACCCTATCATCCGAGCAGCTGTTTGACGCTTGCAGCTCTGTGAGCTGATCTTTGAGTATTCTTGGGTGTCATTTCTCCGGCACAGACACAGACCTATACTATTCTTATTCATATATCATTTTTTATCCATTTTAGATCGCTTGACACAAAACGGATGTAAGTGTCATAATGCCCGCGCTTGAATTGAGGTGTGTAACTAATCCCTTTAATTAAATATAGCCGCTGGGGGCAATAGCATGGATGTGATGGATAAAGAAGCTTCTGCGGATAAGGGTTGGGCGATAGCGGGAATGATTTTCATGGTGTAGAGACAGGTAAAGAGAGACTGATTTTCTTTACAACTTGATTAAGTTTCGTAATGTTATTATCGTTGTGATTATCTTGTTATCATGATTTCTATCTGTTCTAATTCTCTAGTTAAAACAGAGAATAACTTTCCTAGACAACAAAAATTAAATTTTGCTGACTAATAAAATTCAGACCTACGCCACTGGGTAAGTGTGATGTGGCTTGCTGACAAATAAAAAAACCTAGTCAAACACCTCGTTTATATCGCACATTCAAAATCAATGTAATTTTTGAGTCCCAATCCTTATCAAAAAATTATTAATCCTATTCCGATCATTCTTCGAGGATCAAAAGATATCACACATACAAGATGGTTTGTAAATTTTATTAAGATTATTATATTAAAGGAGAATCTAACTATCTGTTAGTCTGACGTAGAAGAAGAAACAACTCCCGTTGTCGCTGAGGCCGAGGAAGTTGAAATATCTGGAGATGCTCAATCCAAAGGCCAAATGTCCGTCCTCGATGCCCTAAAAGGTGTTCTAAGACTTGCACTTATTCACGATGGTCTTGCACGAGGCCTCCGTGAAGCTTCCAAAGCTTTAGATAGACGAGAAGCACATATGTGTGTCCTTAGCGAGGCTTGTGAAGAAGAAGCCTATAAGAAATTGGTTGTTGCATTATGTTCAGAGCATAAAATACCTTTGATTAAAGTACCAGATGGAAAACAATTGGGTGAATGGGCTGGCTTATGTACGTACACAATATTGATTGGAACCAAAAAATGCTAACTCTAATTCACAGGTGTACTTGACCGAGAAGGAAACGCTCGTAAAGTTGTAAACTGCTCATGTGTCGTTGTAAAAGACTGGGGTGTGGAATCTCAAGAACGATCAATTTTGCTTAATTACTTCCAAACAGAACAATAGGTTCAATAAATTTACTATAACTATCAAGTCATAGCAACTCTTAACATCTCAAAAATGAGTCTGATTCTGACTCTTCAATCTATCCAGACGTTAGATCAATTATTTCAAACATTAGCAGCAAGTTGAAGTGATTGAATCCTCGCTTATCCCTTGCACCGAACTTTCTTCATCAAATCTACTAACGCAATTTGTTCATTACTCTAATGAACATTGAGGAAAAATTCTAATCTTAACAGTGATATACTCTAATTTTTCTATTATTTCTGAACTGATCATTCTCATAATCTACCGTCTGTTTAATTCTCTCATTTCCTCTCTTGCCCTGTTCTATAGTTCGTAGGTCATGAAGTTTGCACGACGTCAGTCTAGCAAATCATTGAATTATAGTGGACATTTTTTAAATGCCAAATTAAATTTTAGCATACCAGAGCTCGAAGCCTTCTTCCAGTCTAATGAGCTGTCAAATCTCAGTCGTAGAACATATGTTAATAGTGTATTAAGTCATGCATTCGCTTTTTTTATTCACAGAGCGATAGTAAATTACAGCAGAATAAATTGTGAAAACTTACTTTTATTTCGCGGTTGGGGATACCGGAATTTCTAAACGAATGGTAGTTATGCAATGCATAAATATATGCTATTATTTGACGTAATTCATGCTACATTATGGGTATCGGTATTTGTACTACACCTTTTCGGTACTTTTACTACACCCCCCTCATGAACTTAATTGTGATTGATGGAACTTGACATATTTGAGGATGCTCCAGATGATTATGTCAGCTACATTATCGACAGGCTAGCTCCATGTAAACCCTTGCTTAGTGCCTCTAAAAGTGATGAACTACCCTATGGCCACGGTAGAAATCGTAGGTGGGTCTAAGTGGGGGCTTTTCTCGCTTCAGGGATTATACCCTGCTAGCTCTGAGCTAGTAAACTCTATTAATATTTTAAGCCTGGATTATAAGACAAAGATATACACATTTGATTTTCCATACAATTTCATAACTTTCGTTGATCGAGTAGATATACAGTTTTAAACGACCTATAATTCTAACAATGAATGGCAGAAACTTAGTTGGTAAGATTTATAGATGTGAGGTTCATAAGATACAAGCTTATTTTATTGGATTTGGGCAACAATTTGTAGGGGTCGTAGGCTAGCAATTACCATCAGCATTGATATTATCTTGCATAAATCACGTCTAATGCAAGACTACGTTTATGCATTGCATAACTGCCCTTCGTTTAGCAATCCCGTTACTAAGGGTCTGGGGTAGCTCCTTGATTCGCAGGGCTTAACCTTTTTCCCATGATTGGCCATGCTGAAAGCCTGAGAGCATCATGTTTCTATGTGTTAAATCAGAATCCAGGTGTGTTCCTAGTCAACGTGTGTTGTTTTTTTTTTTTGGTATCTATCCGATTATTACCAGTTACGATACTAACTGGTGTTTTCCTCCGACGCCCAGTTGAATTGGACAGCCTCTGACTATCGTGAGTCATATTTAATTGCATTAGAATTTGCTCAATCCAGCAAACTTTCTACTTCTCGCTGCACCACTGCCACAGATTCTGCAATCGTGCATCCAATACATAGAATCGCAGTATCATCAGCGTAGTTAAATCTTGCTTCTTAAATTCTCACTCCGAAATGAACCTGTCACGTATAAGAGGAATAGGAAAAGAGATGTATAGAGGGCCCATGTGGCAGTTAGTTAATAATGATATTTATCAATGTTACATTTCTATGAGCGATTTTTTTTTTTTACAATTCAGCATTCTGCGAAACGCTGCAGGATGGGCAGGCATAATTGGAGGATAGAGGGAGAGCGTGAAAGTGTCCCAATTCTGTCTGCATCTCTTCAAGTTTGTGCCTAGAGACCAACCCCATTTGTCTTTCATTTGAAAGGAGTCAAGCAGAGAGGCAATAATTCTGTCCTTCCGGATCCTCATCCCTTCTATTGTATTTAGTACCGTGGGACTTAGCCGGCTATGTCTCTATTTATTAACCTCTCATGATCTTTTCGATAAAAAAAAAACTCCCCGACGACTGTGTCAAGAAATTTTGAATGATGGGCTCTAGTTTTGATTTTCATTTTTTCTTCAATCCCACAAATTGCGATGAAGATAAGGCATCGGTGCCAGTTATCGGTCAGGCGCTGTTCAGACTTTTATGGTGTGGAAGGTTAAATTCCCATTTGGCTCTTTGAAGGAGGACTGCAGCTGCTCGCCAAAAAAAAAGTTAGTACGGGAGGAGGAACAACTGAGATTTGCCTGATGAGTTTTTCTTTGCTTGGGTCAATAAGAAATACGTTCCTACCTACTCGACCCAATGTAATTTAGCAAGCATGTGTTGGTATTTGGAAATAATGTTTTGGGCACCGGATGGGGCATTGCTGAAGATGCGGGGGGGTGAAATTGTGTATTCTAGAATATCATACGTCTTCTGTCCTCATTTGGGAATTGTGGGTTGGCCTATCCTAGACAATAAATAAGATAATAAGGATGAGAACAAACCAAGAACGAAACAAACAAAAAAACGAAACAAAACAAAACAAAAAAAACACGAACCGAAAATTTAAACCTAATCTGAATGATAGACACATTTCAGGCTCATTAGGCATACCATGAACTGGGCCAAATGGTGTTACTGTTCCCCTATCTTAGTAGGCTTTTTTGAAAAAGAAGCAGTTACATCTTAGAACAGATAGATGTAAATGTAACTGTTCATTCTTAAGGAGTTGACAGCAGAAATATGTATGACCTAGAGTGATGTAAAACACTTCATCATATTACAACACCCTGAGTTATATCCATCCGCTTTGCCTACTGATTACGATGTCCTAACAAGGGCATTTTGCTTTACTAATTGCTAACTTGAGTTGAATGATATCGTCTCAGGAGAATAAGAATTCGTTTCTCTGCACTCTATTATGTGGAAAATAGAGTTCTCTATATTTTATCTCTAGAGCTAAGTTGATAAGTTGATAAGTCCCGTAGTATTACATGGTATTCGGTTAAGGGGCGTTTCTCTTAACACTAGAAGAGGTTACAATTACATACATTCGAAAAGCCCTGACATGGTATCTAACGCCATTCAATGCACTGAATCCCAAGCATATTCAATTCTCGTAAAACTCCAGTATCCCCACTGTGACAATCATTAAAATTAACATTTGATTCATTACCCTTACATAAAAGTCCCCTCTACTCCAAATGCACTAACACCACTTCTCCAACTACATCTTCGTTCCCTTTCGTCACTAGTAGAGCAACTTCGTGGATTGACCGTCAACTCAGAAGTGTAGTCTACATATCCTCTTCCAGAATTTGAACTTGCATTCGTTTGCACTAATAGTAGACTACTTGTAGAGCTCAATCTCCTGGCAAATTCCTGAAAACTGAGACGTTTGACACTAGAGCTGCTCAGACTGTTATCTTTTGTATCAATTTTAATATTGGATGGATTATTATTATTCTCTTCATCATTTGATACTGCAATTGATGAATAGGATCGCAGAGGAATTGTTAGTGTAGATGGTCGACTAGAATTCCTTCGTGAGCTAGTATCAGTTCGAGAATTTATACTCTCTCGCTCATCAATTGGAACATCATCACCCAAGAGTGCAGATAGCGCCTGGGTGTTTAAAGTGGGAACTTGACTTTTCGATGTGAGTGATAGCGGATGTTTAGTTGATGCTAGACGCCCAGAAATGAAATCCAAAGCCTTCTGTGCAGGAACAGGTAATTCTTTTTCTTCGCAATCTAGGTATGAGTCTTCTTGAAAACTTTCTCCCATGTTCCCTATTTTTGATTCTTCGAAATTTTTAGTAGATAGTGTTTGGGTAGAGCCAGTATCTCGTTTTGCTTGTTTCCTTTCATCATTTTCCCGCATCAAGGCTTCAAATCGAGCAGTGCTTGACAAATTATCAATATCTTCCGGTGAAAATAGTCGCTCACTACCTGGAATGCATCGCATTTGAAAAGCTCGATCGAGAATAGTTTCCCGAGTTGTGGAGGTGGTGATCCCGGAAGCATTACTGTTATTTCCACGAGTGTGTGAAGACAATGCGGATGTTCGACCTTGAGCAGATGTCCAACCTTCTATTAATTGGTGATCATAGCTGCCTAAAGAAGATGGAGATGGATGATCGGAAGCTATCCCGTTTGCGAGTCCTAGTGGAGAAACGAGCCCGGATCCTTGGGCAAGTGAGCTCGCCTTCGAAGAAAGATCAGAACGCCTTGATCGCAGACTCGGAGATGGTGAGATAACCTCAGAATACTTTCCTAATGAGGTATAAGAGCTTGATTCACTAATGGGGCTAAATATCTTGCCTTGAGAATCATTCTTCTTGGTCGAGGTAGAATTTGACCTATTCATGAAGGGGCTTGTTATGCTAACAAGACTACTGAATGCACTGTCTCCCAGTGCAGCAGGAGCCGTGAGTAATATCTTCATTTGCACAACCCAATCATAAATACTATGTCGCTCACTCTCTAATGATCGGAATAATAAAGCGTTTGAGTAACCATCTTTAAGTGTCATACTAGATTTACTTGATCTTCGTTTTCGTAATTTTGATGTCGTTGACTCAGGTTTAAACTCAACGACAAGTGTGGGGAGAGGTGGACTCTGTTTTCGATGTTGAATATTACGGATTTCACAAAACTGAACAGCAGAGATTGGATGGTGAGCAAGATATTCCCATTCACCCTAAGAATGTGAGCCAATATCAAAATATAGTAGATATAATCTTATCAAATCTTTACCTACTTTGGCTTTGAATATTGATAAATAAAGCTGCGACCGATCATCCCTTTTATCGGATATGTCAGTCAAATCTGACTTGGAAGACGATTTAAGATGGATTCGTGATTTAGAGCTTTTCTCTGACAATGAGTGGATGCTGTTATTATGTAGGTTTGGCTCTATGTGATTACCAAGAACAATGTACCTTGGCTAAAGACGCAGAAAAATCAGCCGCAGTCTATATTGTGTGAATTTTTGATCAGCATACCTTCCAAGAAGCCCTTCCGATGAGTGCACCACGGTCGGGTGGAACAAGAAGGAAGCCTTCCATAATATTCATTTTGAAAACTTTTTGTCAAACTCCTCGTTAGACCTCAAAAAAAAGTGCCAGAAGACAGCTTTATCATAACAATCGATTAGATCACTGATCGGAACAGATAGTGAGTCGGTGATTATGAAGCAGTTGAAGCTCGAGGTGTTAAGATAGACGGACTAGAAGGCTGATTTCACAGATAGATAGACGTCGAGCTGCAGATCTTGTTTGTTTCAGAATTTATATCAAATAATAAAATTAAAATGGCATAATATACGTTTAACGTGCCCAGTTATGCTAATTATTTAATTATTATGCTTTCTGAGTCAAATATTATAAGAGTGCTAGACAGGCTCATTAGGGACAGGGGCTTAAAATACCTGGTCCTCGACTAATTTTCTTTTCCCACTAACTTTGATTGCAAATCCCTTCCTCAATACCATCAAAAGCAGCTTAGCAAACCAAAGCCTGATTAAGTCTCATTACACACAGCATTAAAGGGATTTCTAAGAAGTCTACAAATGCAAGTCCAACAGGTTCAATCCACACTTAGACAAGTGTTGGTTGACTATTCAGCCTGGTCAGGGTTTGTTCGAAATTGGGAGGTTTGTGATTGTAACGCTGGCTGCCGTTTGCCATAGCCCAACTTATAGGTCAATCTGTCTATCGTTCGTCCCAACGTCGCCTAATGAACGTCTAGCTAAGAAGGGCCTACGAACTTTGGCATCATAACAGCTAGATGCCATATGAATATGGGGAGAAAGCTATTGTATTTCCTCCCGTATATAGTTAGCACATTTAATTTTTTTCTATGTGTAGGGCAATTACAAAGACTCATCAACTGGTCACAAAATAACAATTAGCTGCATCTAACGTAGCTGCTTGGAATGTTTTAGAGGGATCTTTTGGATCTGGATCGAACTTCTTGATCGATTGCGAGCTTGAATACGAGAAAGTGTGCGGATAAATAGATTGGTGATGTGCCACTGGCTCGTTCACATTAATACGCAACAGGTCTTACAAATACTACACTACAGTATACAAGCTCATGATGAGTATCAACGATCGGAAAATAGAAGCAGGACTATCACTTCGATTTACTGATAAACAATACAAACCCCACATTATTTCAAAAGATGCTGAACCATGTTCTCTTTCATATTACCTGCAGTATCTATCTCTCTCTCCGAATCGGGTACCTTAGATTCATTTTACTGTTGGTTGGGTTGACAGCTAGAGAAGGAAGATATGCATCAAATATATCACAAGGTAACAAGACATCCATCGCACTATAACGAATTTGACAAGTCTGAGTTTTTGTCTCACAAGTAAGCGTGCTCCCACCTAGCGTTGCTGCCGAACGCATTGCTTCCATGGTCTCACTCTCTAGTGAGTGTTCATTCGTCTCATTTTGTAATTCTTTTTATCCAGACATCACTTTGAACGGGTTGTTCGCAAAGCTTGTATTTTATTTCAAGTCAATAGGAGGAATTTCGTCTTGTTCACTCTGTGCTGTCTATCCATCACACAGATAAGTAGGATCTGATCTTCTTCTGTTCCCATGGTAATCAAAACGGTGTCCGTTAATCTCCGAACGCGCATATAGCCAACTTATTCTTTTTGTTTGTTTTTTCTTTTTGCTTCGGTATACGTTTGAACATGTACGGGACAGACAGCCAAGTTCCGATGAAAGGCTTCTCGCGCGGGGAATACGAGGCGCCGTTAATTCCACAATTGGTTAGCGGCATATGTGGAAATAAATCATAGTTCGAATGTCAAAGTGCCAAGCATTCCTTCGTTCTTCGCATTTATCCGGCAGAGACCATCTGAAACACCCCCTTCCTTCCCAAGTCTTGGAGTCTGTATATTTTCTTCTTATTTTCCTTCCTTTTGCTTGTAATTAATTCACATGCACTGTTGCTGCAGCTGCAGCAGCGGCTACGGCTAGCAGGCATTAATGGCTCACAAAAACAACAACGCCACCCCCCCGTATCCTCTAACAGTGTGTCTAGTGTTAAATCAAGGAAAAAATCACACTCTTCTTTTTCCACGCTGATCCACCTGCATCATTTCTGAATCTTCGGGATGCAAATTGAGAAAAACAAAATTTATTGCTGAATATTTAACCTGCTTCAAATAAATCCTTAAGGATCAACCATGTTGGCTGGCACAGAAAAGGCGGTTTGCACTCGTCTTGCATCCCATCCAATCACAGCAAGATCTTTTCAAACTGATCTGGGCAGTTCAGTGTGACGATATCAAAATCACATGAAAACAGCTAAGTGCTGCCCGTCCTCATCCTGCGATGATTGGCTGGATCTCATAGAAGAAATCCGAAGTTCGAAGATTGGATCGATCATCACCTTGACGTCATACGACATAATTATTTATTTATTTATTTATTTATTTATTTATTTATTTATTTAAAATGTTTTTTTTTTTTTTTTTTTTCATTGAGCCGCAAGGGGGTATCCCTTCCTGTTTTGCTCCTTATGCAAGCTATTATACCATAATACCACCTGATATAACGAGCCGAGTTTTTCTATTTACTTTTTTTTCTAAATATCGACGCATCATGGTTGCCAACTTTTAAGAGTCTTCTTTGGCCTGTCAACGGTCAAACCTAAGAGCCGAGTGAGGTTGAACAGACATAGCAATAATTCTCTACAATTACTACAATTACTACAATTACTACAACTTCAAGAAAATAGATTATAATGCAATTAAACACTATCAGACTGCCGCCCTGCTGTTCCACTAATTAGTAACATAATGAAACGTACATAATAACCCAGGTTATTGTTAAAAGCGAGCGCTACAGCTAGCAGACCGATGATAAGACTTTTTGTGTGAGATTGGTACTTGGAATGAATCTATATGACTTGGTTGAGAGTGAGAATATTAGAGTGCCAATCACCATAGCAGAAACACCTAGTTCTATATAACGATTAATTTACAGTTTAAATAAATAAGTAAATAAATTACACTGAAGGAAGTATTAGTCCTGACATTAATCTTGAAGAAATTAATATGGTTACGGAATACTCTTTTGTTTATGTTAAATTTACATAAACCTAATTCCCAGCCCTCTATCGCCAGGGCGTGAAACTGCTTAGACTTAGAAAACGAATCGTGAGCGTTTGTGTCTTTTTTTTTTCATTTTTTCATTTCCAGTTTTGGCATTTCAGATCTTGAGAGTCCCTCTCAAAGTGTCCCTCTGTCCTTCGGTTGTGTAGTTCAACGAAGTTGAGCCACTCCCTGATAGTGGGATTGCTAAACGAAGGGCAGTTGTGCAATGTATAAATGTAAGCTTGTATTTGATGTAATTTATGCTACATAATATCAATGCTACGAATACCCTGCCATAGGGATACGACTTAGTAAACAATTGATTTGTATGTAAACAACGTCGAACTAGAAACACTTCGTTATTAAAAAGTCACAACTTATTCTAAGGTCATTGATAATCTTAAATTTAGTCTCTCTAACTATCTATTCAAATAAATACTTAAACCTTCACACCACCTTCTCCATTGTAAGATTCTCTTTAAGATACTCCGTACTTGTCGAGCACTGAACTCACTGCCATGGGCTAAAAACTTCAACGATCAAATCAATACTTACACCTCCCCGCGGCATTTACTTTCCATATCGAATTCTGTTTCTTCTCGAATAATTTTGGTCTATAATCTTCCAGGAGATGAGTTTGTGGACGAACAACTTGATTACGTCCACAATGAAGGACTGAGAGAGACTCACAAAATCTATATAATATGTCAAGAAAATCGTGGGATATACTTTAGGTCTTGCTCAGTTCATTCTAGATGGGAAATCGCAGGGGCTAGAAGTTATTGAAAATCTATATCAATCAGCATCACTGCTATCACCAGATTTCAGCCCCCACCCATAACCTGTCTCTAAAACAATGAAATAAACTTGACTAAAACAATATAGGGATATATATATATATATAGCTTATAAGGAATGATTCATGTGAAAGTTTTTTTTAAAAAAAAAGAGGAGGTTCTGAGCAGATCGTGTAAAGTACTCATAAGTGCCATCGAAAAGACGTACGGCTTCAAAAGACCAATAATTCTATAAAAAAAATAAAAATAAAAAGCTGAAACTTGGTTCTTGAGATTCATAAATTTAACTTTCATCAGACAAAAGCTTATTTTACTAGGTTTGGAAAAAACCTGATGATGAAGTAAGGCTTAGAAAATAATGATGGTTAAGAAATTTTTAACCTGCTGGAGTATAGTAGCAAGAAAATCATTACGGACAATGTGAAAACTAGGGACAGCTGGCCATCTAATTATTGTTTTTAGTCGGGATTTTCTGAGCAACAATTTTTAAGGACCTTAGACTAGCAATTACCATCGCAGTATTAATATTGCATAGCATAATTTACGTCAAATCCTAGCCTACGTTTATGCATTACATAACTACCCTTCGTTTTTAGCGATCCCGTCTGGAAGGACTCTCTGTCACTGATCATGGTCGCAACACGAGAGTACTTATTACAGCAGCTAACTAGGCCATCCTTCTACAGGGATTTTATGCGTCAGATTAAGGCAATAAGGCAAACTAACTGTTCAGCTGTAGAGCAGACAGTGCCATGCATGCATATCCAAGGCTCAACTCTCCTAATCCTAATTAGGTCTAAAACAAACAAACCTTTTAAAAAAAAAAAAATTATTTCCCTGCAGTTTTCCTTATCCTTAAAGAAAAGTAAGCAGGGATTAATAATATGTGCTGGCTATGTATGGGATCATGCAGATCTTAACAAGGGGTATTTCCACGCTAAAATCCCAATTCTTTGAAATACGATTTTTTCACATCTCTTCTTTTCTTTTCTTTTTTTTTTTTTTTTTTTTTTTTTTTTCAAATCCAGATATGTAAGTTATTGACCGGGCTAAAAGGAAAAATGAAAAAAAAAAAGTCGTACCCAATATGTAACAATGCTGCAGGGTGATGGATAATCTCTTCTAGATTTGAGTCTAAAGTAAAATGTGTTTTTAATGGAAAAAAAAAGCTGCTCATGATTTCTGGCAATTCTATTAATTTTTAGAGATGTTGAAATATACCTGACATTTACTTTTTTTTTGACCAATTATTGATATTCATCTGTTGTATTTTTTTGATAAATTTCATACCATTTTCTGGTCAGAAATAAAATACTTCCATGGATAGTAACGATAGCATTATAGTTATAAGGGCTTGAGAATACTTTGAAGGGTATATTCTGTGTTAGAGCAATGTTATTTGGCCCCTATGAAATTCTCTTCGTTTAGAAAATAAGCTGAGATTCTCAATTCAAATTCAAATTCCACGAAGTGATCGTCACGGATTTACTGCAACTAAGAAGCACAACAGAGTTCTTTAAATTAAAAGTTATGAAGTTTCAGATTTATGCTGGTCTATTGGAATATTGCGTTGTATGAATTTATTATTTAGTGACAAAGGCTGGCATATGTAATTTATTTTGTTACTAGATGAAGGGCTCAGCTATGTAAACTTGATTCTCCTACATTAACTACTGCAAGTTTCAGTGTCATAGAAAATTAGATTCTTACCTAATTTGGTGGAAAAAGGTGCCATGTTCGTAAAACATACAGAAACAGCTTTTCTAAAATAAAGCTTCGTAGCCATGTGACGCACCCACAACTGATTACTGGTCGAATAGGATGAGGAAATGGACGAGGACTACCCAGAAAAAAGATTCTTCATATACACTGAAGCATTTTGCTCAATAAACAAAAACAAAATCATTGCTGAAATCAAAAAATGAACAGGAAAATCCCAACTGTACCCCAGGCCTCCTGTATTACCCGACAAAGTTCATCAAATCCCACTCTCCTAGACTGGTAACTCATGGGAGAGTAGTGGTCTTGAATATATCTCTTCATCTTGGCCCAGACATGCTCAATTAAGTTCAAGTCTGGAGAGTAAGGGGACCAATCCATTGTCTTAATCTCACAGCGATATAAATCGTCCCGAGTAAGCCTAGATCTATGGCATACTGCGTCATCGTGTTGAAACCAAGTACCCCTGCATTGTAACCGCTCGTACTGAACCAGCTTTTGTGTTTGTGTCAAAATGTACGCATAGTACTCAGCTGAGTTTATTTTCCCATACTCCTTTTCCCAAAACGTCCCTAATGTTTTCCTTCCGTTGTGTATGATTCCGTGAAACACCCAAGCTGGAATTTTCCCGTACTTAAGAGTTAAGCACTCAGGACGAAATCGGTCAAAAAGTATTTCCTGCCTATCGCCCTCTGCAAGAACCATTACTGATCTCTTGCTATTTGCTCCCCCATGAGCCCATACTTCATCAGAAAATATTTATTGAGATGATCTACGAAAAGACCAATTAAAAGCTCTCACTGCAACCTCCAAACGTCTTTGCCTATACTGGGGCTTATCTGAGAATCCCTTTTTCTCAGATACTCCCCGTCCATATCCTTGCGATTTGAACGCAGTTCGTATCGCTTTATTTCCAAGTTGGTTAAGATCCAATTCAGTGGCAGGAATTTGGGATCATTCGAAAGTGTGTGTGTCGATATTATGGATTGCTAAGTAGCCAGCTCACCAATTCCTGTACTCTGTCCTCTGTCCTCTGACACTACTGGCTTCCTCCCGCACCTTTCTTTCCCGGGCTCCAGCCCATGATTTCGGACATAATAAGTTTGCTGCCTGGAGAATCCAAAATGCTCCGCAACTTTTGCCACTAGCACTCCTAGTTCCAAGGTGGTTTGGACTTTAACTCAGTCCTCTTTTGTAGTTTCAGATCTACAACTTACTAATAATCGGCTTTTAACAGGTGAAGACTCTAATCCTTCGACAGTAGAATTATTTTTTCTCTAATTTTTGCTCAGTAGCTGTAGTGATTTATACAAAAGCTTCAAAATAGAACTCTGTAGAAATACTCGAATCCTGAATGTCAACAGTTATTAGACTATACCCTACAGAGTTTAGATTAAGTGCCATATGAGGCTGGTAAATAATAGATTTTTATTAGTAATTGAATTAGGAAAGTGATTATAAACTCTAAATATGACTCAGAATAATAATTTGCTTGCCGCATCTCAGCAGGAAGACTGGGCCCAGAATCATATAACATTGGAAATGGAATAGAGTTGGTTTCCATAGTAATTAGTTAAGTAATGTGTTATAGCGACCAACAAGTGAGGTTGAGTGGTAGCAGGAACTATCAAAGAGTGAGATTCGTCTATTTGTGATTGGGAGTCAATGATGACAAAGTTTCCCATGGTGAATTTTGAGGAAATGTATTCGGATGTGGATTGGTGGGGGGCACTGCTTGACTTGGTGAATTTGAAAATACCCAATCTGGTTAGTTTCATTTCTCACCGCCTTTCTAGCGTTGCATTTGATTGACATTTAACCCCTGCCCGCATGCATATTTTGGCGCGGTTACATCAATTTATCCTTTTCCGTACGCAAATATGCCAGAAAAGCTGCAGGTGGTCCAAGCTTCCCCACAAAAAAATACCGTTTTTTGCCACTTCCAACGCCCATAGCCAGCGCACATCACGTCGGATAAGTCTTACGATATAATTTTCAGTATCGTATCGGAGTTAATTAACACAATTATAATTTTCAGCGATTTTAAGTAAGGTCGCAATTTGACCCCCCCGTCCTGACCACCATCTGATTGGTAGTTGTGATCTAGGCGAGAATTTTGGCCCTATCTAATTTAGCTGGACTGTGCATTTGCTGATTCATCGTCGGTGTTTGATAAACTCCGCTAGACTCCTCGGTGTCCGAGGAGCGGGCCAGGATCTTCTAGTATATATATATATATATATATATATATATATATATACAAATATATATTTCCTAATAGCGTAGGCGGTCAATTAGGCTGAAAAATTCGAACCTATCTAGATACATTAGACGCTTCTTGCGTAAGGATCTATCCTTGTGCTTGATACTTATGAGTTCTTTTCAAATAGACTTACACTAGGGGAGCCTGTCCCTACGGAACAGTGACCAGTCATAATGCAGTACTACTGGGGGAGGGGATCCACCTATTTTAATGAGCAAATGGAAACCCTGTTGTGGTCTTTTTAATGGGGCGCAACGACTCCACCGAAAAAAAGTGGCCAATGTTGGCTTGTTCTGTAACGCTAGCGTCTTAACGCTGGTCATTTTCCAGCCAATGAGAAAATCCATCCCCTCTGAATGAGCTTCAAAGTGCTCTAAATTTGCACTGAGGATACTCACCGGAGTTAACTTTCGAATGAACCCATTTTCACCCATTTTATCGACCGTCGCATGGCTTAATGTGTCGCGGCGTCTCCCAAATGTTGATGGGGGCGCTAATAAGCGAAACCTTTTCTGGTCATTTAAGCGCGGATTTCGACCACTCACGGCACCGAAAACCTCGCTTAAAAACGAAATCCACCAATCACTACCGGCCTTGGCGGACCCACGAATACGGTACTCAAACTTCGTTACAAGGCGGGGCCATGTATCCCAAAGGGGGGTTGTATATTATGGCTCAGGAACTAAGTTATCAAAAGCAAATAGGCATATTATCTTACTTATTCTTATCGGTAAATAATAATCGTTCACTAAGACATACAAACAAGAATGATAGATTTAATGAATACAACTCAAGAATCTCAAGCTCCTTCAACGGAATCGAGCAATCATCTAACCCCATTCACCCCAAACCCAATTCCCCTTCCCTTTTCGCGCCACCAACACCAACGTTAAATCTAGAAACACCAACAAAGACATCAGACGGCAGACAAATTCTTAAGCCTGTTGCCCCATCTAAGCGCCCAATTAAAAAAGGTCTAATCCAAGCTGTAGCATCAAAATTAGTACTGGGAACGCGTTCCTCTCGAAGGAACTAGCTGAGATAGTTATGATCCGACAACGTCGCGAACGTGCTTGGCACGCTCGTCTTATGAAATGTACAACTCCTATTAGTAGCATCGAAAGTACCTTAGCAAATTTCAAAGAAGAAATCGAAAAAGAAGAAGTTACAGCCTTCAAGGCTTACCTACAGCTGGCCATGGCCGACTTTGCGGCTGTCGATAACTCGCCCCCCTTCCCCCCCAGAATTCCATCACACTCTCGACCGATTAAAGGATATGATTATGGATAAGGAAAAGTAAAAACTGCAGTGGAAAAAGTTGCTGTAGTGATCCCAAGAAATACAACGGCTATGGATGCAAGTTTGAGGAAAACACAAGGGACGTCTAGTTTACCAAAACTCCCCGAAACAGTTGAGAATATATGTGTAACAGTGTTTCGTGAGCTGTCTCCTGCGGGAATTCGTTAAGTCATTGTTAAAAAACTGACTATCTCACCTGCACTTTTTGAAAAGGCAAAGCCTGTCCACTCGGTCTTCGCCCTGAGTTCTTGTAGTAAAGAAGCTCACGAAACCACCCTAAATTCTGGAAATAGGCTCTTCTTATCGGGAGCAAAATTGGAATCTGCAACCAATTGGACATCAGTAATCGTCCAAACTGTACCTACAACTATCCGTAAGGAATAAGGAGAGGTAGAAGTAAGTAAATCCATGCTTACTGATGAAATTGGGCGGGTCTGCTATATAAGACCAGCTCACGTAAAACTTTATGGTGGAAATAAACCTGGGGTTCCTCACAGAACTTGGATGGCATATTTCCCCACAGTACCTCGATCAAGTTTTAGAGTATTTGATGAGTCTAGTATTGCGAGAAAATTCAAAAAGCAACAAACTTTGAAATTTTGCAAACGGTGCAACGGCCACCATCCTACAAAGACCTGCTCCAGGGTGCCATCGTGCGGAAACTGTGGATCAACTAACCATACCGAAGAGCTATGTATGGCTACAACTAAGTGCAGAAATTGCGGTGGTCCACATCGCTCTGATAGTCGTAGATTTTTCGCACACCCAACTCGCTCAGGTGCACCTACCAAAGAGAAGTTGAAGATATACCGTCAAGCAGGAGAAAGGGAGTACTAGGCTATAACTCGAGCTAAAGCTGCTGAAGAACTCGCGGCCTCTATCAAGATTAAAAACATAGAACTAATAAATAGTCAAGCTTCTGAAGTCAATAATATTGAAAACAATCCAGCGTCCTTTGTCGATTCTTCGACAGGTGATGCAATGCGTTTATGAAGGGCAACCAAGATGGTTGCTCCCCCCTTCAGGATGTGCTAAGTTTTATGTCAATGAATATAGTGTCATGATTGCCTTATCTTGTATAATATATGTGTGGAGATTTACCAGATCATAATCTTCTATGATTCTGGTCTGGCCTTCTGGTCAAGTGGTGATGCATCTATCTCGTGTATCATGTAGGATGGCAATCCTTAGCCTGTTACTCTTTGCTCCTTGCCCCGCTGTCTACATGCCGCTTCTGACATATAGGAAGAGGGGCAACCACGCATGACATTGCATTAGCCCGCGCAAGTGAGCTAAGAATAGATGTCTTGCTTGTATGAGAGCTTTGGTGGTACAACAGCACTAAGTCTCATCCATACTATGATTTATATCTTTCATTTGGTGGGGAAAATATTAGACCTCGAGCCGCTACATACGTTAGAATAGACTCTAACAGAATTACTTCGCACCAAAAATACCCACCCTTTCCTACAGGCGATTATTGCTGGGTAGAAGTTAATGGTATTGTGTTCCTGAATGTGTACAAAGCCCCACATAACTCCCCTGCTGTGCAACCCCTCTTGAATTTGACAACTACACCTAGAACAGTGGCCATTGGTGATTTTAATTCAGTTTACTAGACCTGGCAGCCTGGAGCCAGTAACTTTTATAGTCAAGGGGAGGAAATAGATAGATGGTCCGAGAAACACCACCTCACTTGTCCTATCATAGACGAACCGACACATCGTACCGGAAATACATTAGATTTGGCGTGGATGAATGTAAATGAGACAATGGCTTGGGTCAGCACCAAAGAGTGCGTGACCAGCGATCACCTCCCACCATGTGGTTTTGTACCCTATTTAAAAGACTCAACAAGTATCCCGTCCACTTGTACTGGAAAACTTTGAGAATCAGATCCGAATTTACCCAAAATCGCCCAGGTAGTATTACAATGGTTGCTTTTACTCAATCAATTGAGTTCAATAGAGGAAATAGATAGTTTCGCTAAGGAAATATGCTGGGCTTTAGAAAATGCATTAAAAACCGTTGGTAAACGCCCTAATGAGAAAAGCGGAAAAAGTGCCCTATGATGGACTTCAGAATGCAAATCTGCCCATTTAGACTACCGAGAAGCGGTAGATGAATCTGAGCATTTGACACAGATGAGGGCTTTTAGAGATACAGTTGCCTCTGTGAAAAAAGAGCATTAGACGAGGAAAATAGATATAAAATCAAGCCGGGATACTTTTAAACTCATACGTTGGGCGGCCCCTTGAAATGTTAATATCATAGCTCCTCATCTACATGAAGGAAAATTTATCTCCGATCATGCAGAAGGAGCACTTGTTCTACGAGATAGTCTTTTGCTAAGATTCTCGGCAGCTGACGATCTTCCTCTCTGCATATTATCAGGAGAAGAGCGCATTCCATGGTCGGAAGAATTGACAGAGCCTGAGGTACGGGCTTGTACGATTGGCAGCGGAAACACTGGCCCAGGGACAGAAGGAATTTCTGTGGAGTTACTTTCAGCTTGTTGGAATCACAAAAAATCTCATGTTACCGAGCTTTTTCGAGCCTGTCTCCGTCTTAGTCACCACCCAGCTTGCTTTAAGCTGGCAGAAGTGGTTTTTCTTCCAAAAGCTGGGCGCGACTCATCATCCGTGAAGGGATGGAGGCCAATATCACTATTGTCTTGTCTCTATTTTAGTTTGAAAGACAGCTAACTCATTTTACGCCGCATTTCTCAAATTTTTATCACCAGTAACATCTTGGTCGAAGAGGATCTATTGCAGCCTGAGTAAGAGGTCAAAGCGAGGTGACAGAAGAGTCATCTGAAGATAATCAAATCGAAGAGCGGGTTAAGAAAAAAAATTCTTTAACCCAGTTATATAGGGTGTCATACGTAGATCTCATTACCAAGTTCGTGGTGGATTATTTCTAAAGGTATAATTGAGCTATTATAATCCGGTACTTAAGAATAAGCACTAATGTGTACTGTTGGGAATTTCATGACTCTCGTCTCGATAATCAGGAATAAAGATGCAAACAATACAGCAACCAGGGGCATCACACATGTGAAGTTCTACCAAGATGCACTAACTGCAAGGGTCCACACGTAGCAGATAAAAATTTTTGTCCAGCACGTCCTGTGGTGAGAAATGAAGTGCTGAAGAAAATGCCAAACTCTTGGCAAAAAATAATTCGTCAAGCTGGTCATAGAGCATGGCTCCGTACCAACTCTACATTGATTACTTCAGTAATCTCGCCAGATGCTCAAGCAAACCTGAATTTTTCTGCCCCCCAAATATGCTGAGCAGACCAACATATAGACATCAGAAATATTTAAAGATTTTTCAGGCGAACGTTGCTCATGGGCAAGCTAATCACGATCTTTCCCTTGCCTTGGCATGAGAAGAAGCTGCGGACATTTTAAGTCTCCAGGAGCCATGGAAATTATCGATAAGAGATAGAGAGATTATCAAGTTCCACACTGAGTGTGATACCTTCGTTCCACAAGAATCTTGGGAGCTACGCCCTTGGGTAATCTCTTAGGTTAAGAAAGGCAGAATTTTAGAGTCGGTCAAACTCTACCCCGATAGTACAAAAGATACATGTTGGCTCAAAATTTTCGGTAGCTCTCCTCCAATCACCATCGTAAACATATACTAGCCATCTAAGGGGACTGAAGGAGGAACAGCAATCAAGGCGCTCAAGCAAAGGAAAATACCAGAAAATGCCTGATTACAGGGGACTCCAATATCTGACATCCTCAATAGGACTCGCATGCAAGCCTATCTAAAAGATCAGAGGATATATTCGATTGGGCAGTACGGATCTCACTGATCTTAGCGCCGCCTTTGAATGAGAGCACACATTCAAGAGATAGCATCTTTAATATAGTCTTTACAAATATGTTAGGAGTACAGGGCAATATAGAAAAACACCTTTATTCAACCTCGGATCATGAGATGATCATGATAATTATAGCACTCAAGAGTGTAGTTCACGCGGCGTCTTAAAAAAGTTCAAACTCACTGCTCAGGCGATCTCATGGCTTATTATAGAAATCATAAGACTATAAAACCAGTTCATCTGCTACCAGACGAACCAGATATTCTAGCGCTCTTAATTATAGAAACTATACCTAATATTGAACGTTTTCTACCACCAGAAAAGCGCCTAAGTCAGGACACAAGTTGGTGGAACTCGGAATGTCGGGAGAAAGCAGCAGCCTATCATCGAGCCTATAAGACAAGAGAGGCGATAGTAGAGAAAAAGCACTTTGAAAAGCTACGAGAGCAGCATAAAAAAACATACTTGCAAAACTTCATCCAAAAAGCTCGCTCATCTACGAATATCTTCAGGATTACAGGCTGACACAGGAGTGGAAAAACTTACTTTAGCCCACCCATAGTTCATAAAGCACAAGAATATACCCATCCGGAAGCGAAAATATCTGTACTTAGGAAGGCATTATCAGAGAGGAGAACCTTGGAGGATGACGGGTTTAATGTGCTCGAAATAACAGATTAATGAGCTTATTTAAAGATCCGGGACAAAAAAGACGAGTTTCAAATCGAAAAATGTTTAATGTACGGCTCAATACAGCCCCAGGTATCGACAACATACCTATCTCAATTTTATGAATCTGTTGAGATGTAATCAAAGATGCGGTGTACGCCCTTTTCCAGCGATGCTTATCTCTCGGCCACCACCGTCCACTGGTGTTTCAAAGGGTGGAGATAGTTCTACTCCCAACCCCTCCAAAAAAGAGACCTCAGCTCTGTGAGATCTTGGTGACCGATAGCACTTTTATCGTGCCTTGGAAGGGGACTTGAGAGACTGATAGCTAGGCATCTCAGCAGAGTAGCGATCAATCATGGCGTTCTAAGCCCACAGCAGTTCGGCGCGCCTCCAGTGCGCTCTACTCTAGATCTAGTAGGCTGTGTTATACACGAAATAGAAAGGGAATACTCTCGTGGTCAAGTAGCCTCGCTACTAACACTAGATGAAAAAGGAACTTTCGATGCCGTTCCTCCAGGAAAGATACAAGGTTGACTCAGCGATCAGGGATGGCCATGCTGGATCAAAAAGTGGGACTGGTCATTTAAGACTAACAAAATAGCTGGAATGCGACTTGGGGATTCTTTGTTCCATGAAACTCTGCTAGCCCATGGTCTTCCACAAAGCTTTCCAGCATCCCAAAAATCTTTTAATGCTATATATTGAATCAATCTTAAGACCAGGGAACTAGAAATTGAAGATCAACTACGCAGATGACATGGTAATTTTAGAAGTTAGACACACACTTACAGAGTGTACAAAAAAAATTAGAAAGAGAAGCGCAGGTCCTCTTGGACTGGGGAAGACAGAGTGCCATTTCTTTGACATGGATAAGTGCGAGCTTCAACGCTTCAGCTTAGCCCCATCACCTAAAGAGTACCCAGCTATAACGCTCGATGGAAGTACACTCTTAGCTAATCAGGTCACGCGTTGGCTTGGAGTTATGCTAGACAGAAAGATTTTTTTTACTCTATCACACGAAATAATGGGCTCATAAAGGTGTAGCATTAGATGTGTATCTTCATCGCCTCAGTAACACAATGAAAGGGTCTCCAGCCTACTTGGTACGACACGCAGTTAAAGCTTGTGTCCCCCCTATTACTCTCTTTGGGGCAGAGGTCTGGTGGCTGAGTGATCACATTTTAAAATAGGAACATAAAAACCAATAGGAACAGAGGCATAAATGCGCCCAGCACTTGGAAACGCTATCATAAGCGATCAATTTGAGCCTCTGAGCTATTCTTCTTGTGTGCCGGACCTCTCCTAAGCCGGCACTTAACCGAGAGGCTGAGATTTCCACAGCACATGCGTTATTAGTAGAAATTCGATTTAGGAAGAGCCTTACGGATCCAAACGCTTGATGTCAGATATCTTTTGAGGAAAAGAGCCTACAGTTTAGCGACTATCCGCCTTACTGGGATAGCTCATTTTCTCCCAGAGACCACTGACTCAAAACTGGCCTATTTAGGGCCTACGTTTTATTTCAAGGAAGCCGTGAAATACTAGCTTAGGAATTCTGTATCAATGGAAAAGTAGAGCCAATTGAAATAGAAATTACCGCGATAAAAGAGGGACTACGATGTTTTAATCGAGGAGATTGCTACCCGATTTGCTACTAATATAATCGTCTACAAAAACAACCAGGCTGGAGCGAGGATCACAAATTGGGAACAATAGTCCAACAAGTATGGAGGACGAATTTTTGATAATGAAATTCCAAAGAGAATGGAAGTAGAGGAATAGGTTTCCTCATGTTCAAGTAGGACAAATAGTTGCAATCTAGATTTCAGGCCACGCGGGAGTCCAAGGCAATGAAATAGGGGACCAAATTAACTAAGAAGTGTAAGTAGCATCACTGAACTAATCGAATGAAAATATATCTCATGCTGCGGTTAAGCAGGTTCTCGCAGAGAAAATGTCAGAAATAGAAAAATATTGGTAGTTAAGACAGCTGCCCTCTGAGCTACAAATTTGTAAGAATTGAACTTAAGCCTCCAGGGAAATTCTCAAACGAATTGAGAAAATCCAGATGGATTCTTGGTCAAATACTCGCAGCACTTATAGGATATGGGAATTTCATGACATATCACAAAAGACTTTATCACGAGAATTTCGGAGACTGCTCATATGTGAAAGCTAAGACACAGTTACAATTCCTTTAGAAGAGCAGAGCATGGGATGACCAGGCTCTTAAATGTAAATTAATATATTTTTAGACAGCATGTATTTTAGTCGGCAGAAACCGAGATCCACTGCAGAAAGCAATGCGTCCTATGCCCCATGGGAGGCAACTAGGTAGCTGTCGAAAGATAGTTATGCCGTCAGACGTAAAGTGACATCAAATCAAATGATAACATAACGTATATATCATCTTAAGACAAGTAGGTTTCCCAGCAGAGCAAGCTGGAAATTTAAGAGCCACAAGTGAGGCTGAGTCTTCACAAAACATAGCATTTTCTTCTTTCATCATTGAGGTAGAAATATCAAGAAAACGAAATAGAGCCTCAACCCTTAATGATAATTCTAACCAATAAGTGCTGTATAATTTGATATAAAATTTATAGATATGAAAAATATATCATATAGTGCTATTATGACAGGTGGGCTTTAGTTGTTGACAAGAAGTTTGAGAAAGACTTCTTTGTCAAATGTCTTGAACTGAAAATTATCATCTTTCGGGATTTGTCAACACCAATGAACGGAAGAGACCTGCGTCTCGTGGTCCGATTTAGTATGAAGATCAGTTCGTACTTCACAATTGGCAGTCGTTTCTATACAAAAGGCAGGATCAACGGTCCCGCCTCGATTGTGTGTTGATGTCTATAGGATTAAGATTTTTGAGACACTTGGATTCGTACTATTCAATAACACTGTCGTAATTGGTTAGGACCTGATTAAAGATTTGATCCCATAGCGAATTACGAAGATTAAAATCACCGTCAACAAAGATGAGGTTCTGCATGCATCTTAAAAGTATAGTTAGGCCTTCTCCCGTCTCGTCCGATCCAACGGGAGAATTATATATATTCCATATGGGTACAATAAGATTTTTCCTAATAATGAGAGAAATCTGAATTATGTCTCTGCAGTAATTTATACAAGTTTAAAATGGCTTTAGTCTTGCGTCTTTACGAACATAGGTAAAAACTCTTGATCGTGTGTGCCATTTTGATAATGGAGAAAAAGCTTCATATTGATCTATGACTTTTGGTACATTATTTAGAGAGATCACTATAATTCCAAGGCTCTTGTATTAAAAAGACATCCATGCGATTTTCATCAGCTAATTAATGTGCGATATCATGTGCTGAGGATAACCTGCCAACATTTACTTGCATAATCTGAAAAGGAACGACCCTTCGTTGTTTATGATTTCTCATCATTTCTATTGAGTTATTAATATATCATCGGCCCTAGAATTCCCTAGGAAAGATCATAGCTGAGAAGCAGTTTGTTTATTAATTGGATCTTTAAAGTCTCTTACTCCTGCTGTACGAGTCTTTTTGAGCTGTATTCCTGTAATTCGAAAAAAGACCCAATTCTTACGTTGGGAACGAGCTGGACAAGAGCTGTTAGTGGCTTCATGTGGGCTTCTACAGTTTAGGTATCTAGTAGGCTTCATGCAGGGTCCATTATGTTCGTCGGTGTCACAAATATGGCATTTATTCGACCGGGCATATATCATAAAGGCATGAAAGCCGTAAAATTTGATGTAGACCGGAAATTGATTACGTTTACGGATTCTTTGGACAGAGACTGCCTACTCAAACAAACGAAGTCTTCATGGAAATTTCCTAGCTTTAGAATTGGATATGCAGATCCTGATATAGCCATAGGAATCATCATTGTTTAAATGTCTCGACCAATTCATATACTTGATAGGGACAGCTTCACGAACTGCGGAATGTTCTTCACGCAAAAGACCATTCATAGGGTCTCGAAACCCGTCTGTACACTATGTTCTTTTTGGTACTGAACCAATTACAAACGTAGTTCATGTTTCTTAACGTTCCACTACGGCATTCCAGAAATTTTCTTCAATTGCTGTTTTAGCTTACAAAATAGTGGCTGCTTTAGATGGAGTTGGGCTAGGATTACGAGCCCCGAGGGAACTTTCTACACGTCTGAGACTAGGAAACTTTGGAAAACCCATTTTTTATTTTTTCTTTGAATTCATAAGCTTCGGTTTTTCGAGCCTCGTGATCGGGACCTATTCGGATCATTATTCTTCTATCTTCTTTTATTTTTCATTGGAGAGCTGGAGCCTTTAATTTCTGTCTCTTGAAAAAAATTGCCTCATGATTTGAAATATTCGCTGCGGTAATGTCGGCCCACGAAGCGATTTATTTTAGCTTGAGTGACCTATTGATTTGCTTGTGCCATATTAATACGCTGTCTTAGAATTGTACGAGAAGCTCCGTCTACCAGTGATGCTAGAAAGTTTGAACCGACTCCTGGATGTTTATTTTCTAAATTTTGAAGATATTGGCTAGTCAAGTCGAGGGGGCTTTCTATTGCGCCCATAAGAACAGGTGAGCAGTGATGGGTCTCGGGACTTTGGCTCTCTGTGGGAGATGTCAAAGTAGTGAAGGGTATGTTTTGAACTGTAGTAAGAACTCTCGTTTGACATTGAGATATGATAGAAGGAATCTGAACGTGTTGTGAAGTTGATGATTTTGCTAGAGAATTTGATAACAAATTGTGCATGAGATTCATGTGTTGCAGGGGTGGAAACGACGGAGTTTTATACGAATTTCGTATACGACTTTTGAGAACGTCATGTTTGACTACCCCAATTATCTCTTCTGTCGAGTACTGCGTCACACGAAGTGCTTTCTCGATGGCTTCGGATCCACGAAGAGCTTCGGCGGAGAAGGCTGCCAAGCGGATTGATTTAACGTCAGTAACGGCCTTGCTTGACAATTTTTTCGTTTTCGAGACGCGATTCCCAGCGTCGAGGGGTTCAGAAGGGAGTGACGCTTACTAGCCAGCGGCGCCATAATCTCGTTAACAGAATCATGAGAGTTGAAAATAAGAAGGGGAATACAATTTATTGTTAGATAAGTAAGAAAAAACAAGTATGTGTATGTAAATCTGACCGTATTATACATATGGCTGATGTCGTTGTTTACTTCGTAGACTAGTAAGTAATCTTTTGATTACTAAGAATATTATTCATGTGATGTAGTGGTGCAACTCGCGGAAAATTTATGGTTTTAAGGGTTTTTAGTGGTTCCCCTTTTTATGATTGGCTTTTTCATACAATGCAGAATGTAACTATACCTGCTCGGGCTAGTGTGTTATGGATAGGGGTCTAAGTAGGTTTTCTACGACCATAACGCTTACTATTTCCCATGCTGGGCGAAAGCGAAGAGGGGGACCTGTTGTGATAGAAAGCATATAGATTTATTTGGAAGCTAATCTAGTTATTTATATACAGTGATGTATCACGTGAATAGAATACCCCAGCTTTACACCACCCCTGTAATCGAATGCTTTAGATCCAAGTTTATCTGAGCACAGAACACAAAGTGTTTGATACGTTGTAACGCTTTTGTGAGACCATCAGCTTTACATTTGTCTGTTGGAGTATATTCGAGGGTTATGATATCATCTTTAATCGCCTCTCGAACTGTTGATTCTTTCATAAGAAAATGGCGATTTCGAGCTGTTATTTTATTAGTATCAGCTGTTATTAAGGCCGCCGTGTTATCGATTTCAGTATTTATTGGACTAGGAGATGCTTTGAAAAGTTCTTCATAAAGCGAGCGGATCCATCATGCAGCAATTGCCAATGCTGTTAAGGCGGCGTACTCAGCTTCACATGTACTTTCGGCTGTCATTGTTTGTTTGTTGAACCAACAAGCAATTGGAGAGCCATTAAACATGAAAAGATTACCTGTTGTTCCTTTTGAATAGATAATATTTCCCCAACTACTGTCTGATGAGGCAGTAAGTTTATCTTTTCCATTTCTAGGAAAGAAGAGGGCGACCGATTTTGTGCGTGATATATAGCGTACGAGGTGTTCTAGAGCAAGCATTGAATTTTGAGAGGGCTTTTGTACATGACGAGAAAGTCGACCGACCGCATATTGAATGTCAGGTCGAGTCATTCTAGCAATATATAGAAGGGAACCAACGGCTGACCGATACTTTACAGCGTCGGATTCAGTCCATGATATTTCTGTATCATAGTCAATAAGATTATCATTAGCTATCGGCGTATTTGAACCCCTGCATAAAAGCATGCCCATATTGTTACATAGATCTTCAATTTATCCGATTGATCTATACGTATTCCATCTGGCTGCTGAGAGATATTGATACCCAAAAATTTAGTCATATCACCAAGATCTTTAACCCGGAAGGCTTGTGATAATGCTGTGATAGCTTGCTTGATTTTAGTATTAGAGGCGGAAATGATCATAAAATCATTGACATAAGTAGATACAATAGTTTCATCTTTTCGAAACACATTAGTATCAAGCTTAAGTGGTATAAGTCCTATTCCATCTAATACGTTCCGTAGTTTGTGTTGCCATCGTCTTGGGGCTGTTCTTAGTCCGTAAATTGACTTTTTCAGTTTACAAATTAAGTTTCCTGGTTTCTCTCGACTATGTGGTTGTTCAATATATAATGGGGTGTCTATTTCTGCTACAGAAAGGCTGCAGTTATGTCAACATGACTAATATTTAAGTTTCTTGAAGCTGCAAGAGCAAGCAACATCCGCATGGTAGTAGGTGGATGGACATCCGCATAAGTGTCATCAGCATATGGTTCTGAAAATCCTCTTACACACCATCTTACCTTGAGTTGTCCATCAGGATTCTCTTTAAGAGACCAGACGCCTGTCATTACTTTACCTTTAGCCTCGGATCGAGGCACAAGGGCCCAGACCTTATTTCGTGTCATATTTTCAATTTCTATATCAATAGCCTTATTCCAATCTTTGGCTTTCGGGCCAGATAAGGCTTGTTAATGACAAGACGATTGTTTGATTTAATAGATAACATCTTATTTCGGAATGGAAATACGTCATTATGATCTCGTATATCTGACAGTTCTGCCTGTTGTTGGATTAAGGATAATATGGCCTCCCGAAAATTCAGTACCCACATAAATGCCTTCTTTGGCTTTAGAGTTAAGTTTGTTTTGGTCTGGATCTAACCAGAAAGCTTGACACCCGAAAGAATTTAATTGTTAGATTTTTGGGAGACGTTCGAATACAGCATAGTAAGGAGATTTTGGAGCTACTTTGTTTGGTGTCATATTCAAAAAATTGATGGTGGCAGTTAGGATGAGTGGCCAATATTGTAGTGGCAATGCAGACTGTAGATGAAGAGCCCGCATTTTCTCTGTCAATGTGCGCACATTTCTTTCGGCTATACCGTTTTGCTCCGGGGCATGCGAAGAAGATTTGTGCCATTCAATGCCACGACTTAGAAAAATCTCCTGCAATTCTACATTGGAAAACTCAGTGCCCCCATCGGTGTGGATTCGAGTTGGAGTTTTGCTGAACTTAGTTTTCAAATGTTCAAGAAGGTAACGAATCTGAGACGGTACAGTCTTTTTCGTATAGACTGGCCAAGCCCATTTCCAAGAAGTGTGCTCGTCAATTGCAAGGAGAAACCAAGTCGCAGCATGAACTGACTTATCAATAGTAGTTGGGGCAAGGAACTTTTGGCCTCCAACTAAGTCCATGTGAATTGCTTCAGCGAATGAGGATGTACTACGCAGTGATCCATGTCCCTTTGAAATAGTTTTTTTCGTCTTAGTCCAAGTTTCACTATTTATGGGAGATTTATATCCTTTAATTCCAGCCGATTGAAGAGCAATATCTTGTGCCTTTTGTCCTGGATGACCAAGAATAGTATGCCAATTACGATGAATTGGATAGAGATGGGGAGTATTAGGTGTGTAACTTTTAGGCTTCCAGATTAGTCTACCCGATTCACGTTGGAAAATAGCACGGGTAGTTCCATCTGGACGAATAAGCTTTGTATCTTGGTAGTTCGGTGGCCACGAGATAGAGTAACCTTGCTTCTCAAGTTGAGCTGCTGAAAGAATAATGGCTTTTTCTCCCGGTATACAAATAGCTCCCTTAAGATTATCGATTTTACCATCTGATGTAGTAAATATGAGGTCACCTTTACCAGTCGAGGTCACTCGACCTTCCCCCGCAACACCAATAAGTTCTGAAGAGGCTAGAAATTTGGAAAAATTATTTTTGTTACCTGAGACATGACAATCTGCAGCAGTATCTAATTGATAAGTTTGACTACGATTTGATTTCAATGATAAGGGCTTCAACTGTTGAGCTTTTGGAGTATTTTTATTTTCATCTTTTTGCGACATACTTTTTACGTACGCCCAAGCTTTTGACAGAAGTTACATAAAATATTAGATTGTTTATGAACTGTAAATTTTGAGGTTTTACTGGAAGTCCATTGGAGACATTGAAAGAATGTTTCATCATAAGATAGATTGCGACAAATATTTACAAGTCCAGGTTGTATTTTTGAGAAATTTTTCAAAGTTCATTTTTCAAATGAACTTTGATTTAAGGAGTAATCTCAGTGTGTTCTTTGAGATCTTGATATCTTTTGTTGTACTCTTTCATGAAGGATTGTTATTGAATATTTCAATGAGGTTCAAAAGTCCAAAAACTAGCAGTAATACGAAGAATTATTGAGTAGGACTTTACTTGGCATGTAAAAACAGTTTCAATTAGAGCTGTTCGAGGCGAACTACTAGGAACTAGATAAATTTTAGGTGCTTTTTCTTGGAGTTTGGAGGTCCACCACCCAGTCCATAACCATGAGGCATTGTTGAGGTGGGTTAGGTAGAAATGCGGCAGATGTTTTAATAAGAAAAATCAAAGTCTTAACTGATTGATACCAGTGGAACCAATTAGAATCTTTAAGTAACGGAATTGGCGACACGTTTTCTATATTATTAAGACGTTCCGCAAACGTCCATACGCTTGTGCTTTTACTAGACTCTTCTATGGAATCTGATAGGTCATCGGCAGACGCAGACATGATACCGGATATACCAATATTTTCGTCACAGCTGGTACTATAAATATCAGTATTAGTTTTGTTTTGTTGGTTTGCCTCATTAGAGGGCTTTTTAGATGTTCCCGACATCGTTTGTATGCGAGTGTTGCTGTATTAATTACTAAGAATTAATGCGAAGAGGGGAGCATAGAATTGATGTCGTACAATCAATAACGGATGCAGTATTTACAGCGGAAGTTATAGGGCCATAACCTGTTGTGATAAAGAGCATGAAGATTTTTGAGGAAGCTAATCTAGTAATTTATATACAGTGATGTATCACGTGATTAGAATACCCCAGCTTTACATGACCTCCTACGGATACGCTGATTACGGAAATTTTTTCGTGAATATCCATTTCTATCAACGACATCATATCAAATCAATGAAATGGGCCGTGAATTGCAGAAGAAGAAGAGAAGATCATCGAATCCAAAAATAAGGTTAAAGCCTAAGTCGAAGAAAGTCAATATTTTGGGTAATTCGATTATTGCGGCAAATTGGTAATACCGCTTCTTTATGTTTGCATCTCATGAGCACAATCTGACATCAAGCAGGGACCATAAAAAGACTCTCTCCCAAAATTATCGTCAATTAGGCCTTACATCGCGTCTTAATTCTACAACGGGAGGAGTTGAAAGGCTTAAGCCTGGATCTCACTCACATTCTTCTACCTCTAGTAAATTGAAAATTTCGAATCTAATTCCCAAGATTTTAGAACCTAGTGAAGCCCGAGTGGAGCGAGATCCTTTATCTGGGAAAATATTAAGAGTCATTCATGAAAATTCAAAACCCAATCCCTTAAAAGATCTTATCTCATCCGACTATGAGTCTGAAGAAGAGACAAAAAATAAAAGCCATTCCTTGCAAAGTAACATTGGAAATAGAAATATTGAGAATAATGTTTTGCGACAGCTAGAGGAACAAGCTTCAAGAGTTCCAGAAAAGAAAGTAAGAAAACCGAGTGAAAGAGAACAAGCGTGGATTGAAAGTTTGATTACTCAATATGGGGATGACTTTGATAAAATGGCCAGAGATTCAAAATTAAATCCAATGCAACAAACTTCCGCAAATATTAGGAGGAGAGTTGAAAAATGGAAGGCGTGCAAGCCTTGAACATTTTCAAATTACAGAAAAGTAGTGTGGACTTGATGCTTGATAAGTGAACAGCCAAAAATCTGGAGGCATGATATTAAAATGTTGAATGAAAAAAATTGTTACTCAAAGTTGAGAATATTATATATTTGCCGATATCCCACTGATCATCCGAGGAATATCACGACTTCATCATCAACCTACCCCAATGGGCACAAAAAGACTGGCACATGAGATATTTGCCTAGCCAATACACTAAACACCCTCAATGGACAGAAAAAAACATCCATTTGAAAATCAGCAAAATTATGTATTTTGAAGTTTAACAGTATAACGTATTTTGCTCTCATGTGCGCTTTTCTTACGCTTATACTTCAATAACATAAATGGAGTCCATGACAATGGCACATAAAACATGTCGACCTAATACTCAAATCCAATCATTGTTAAAAAAAAAAATTTATTTGTTTATTTATTCAAGATCATATCATGCTACACATCATCATACTAACACAGGGATCCTTAATTGTAAGTATTTTCAAAATGCTTTCACTCTACAAGACAAAAACTAAGTCATAACTTCACTTTATGACTGGAAGGGTGTGATAACAGTATATAATTATCATCGACAAGCAAGATGTTGTGTTTATATAAAAAACAGGGTAAACAAATCTCTTTTATAAAGTAAATTTTAATAGGGCAGGGATAGGTATTAGCGAACCAATTAAAAAAATTGAGAGAGGTAATTTGACTAGTATTTACAGGTGATGTTTTTCTATGCTTTATCCATCAAGCCGAATTTATTGCACGTTATTGTTGTATTTCCAGGGATGTTAAAAACTTATACTAGAATACACGTTATGCACTTAAATAAATATTCAATAATGTAGGATTCATTATTATCAGTGCGACACACCCGAAAAGTTAGTTTTACTATATCCACAGCGAAAGATATTAAACTTGGTTGTAACTAATACTACTAAGTTTGAAACTATTTCTCAAAACCTAAAGAGCCTAATCGGTCATCAGGTTTGAATGGATAATTACTTTTATTGTTCGAGTTGAAACAAACTTGATAACATAATGATGACAGATCGTGATCCCAATGAAATGATGAATGGCTTATAAGCACGATTACTGGATAAAAATGAATTCATTATAGCCCAACGCCGGTTAGTAATTTGCGGAAATATGTTGATACTCTGTTTGATAATAAATGACCTAGTTTCTTCATGGGGACTTAAGGCCCCATATTCACAAAAACTGATTTGATTTGAGTATAACCAGCTAGACCAGCTTCTCCTAACTCCCGCCCAATTCCACTCTGTTTCACACCACCGAATGGAACTTTAAAACTAGAATCATTACTCGAGTTAATCCAAACCATGCCAGCTTCAATTTTTCGCGCTACCCGATGGGCCCTCGTTATGTCCTTAGTAAATACTGCACTACCTAAACCATATGTAGTATCATTTGCTATCTTTAGGGCCTCTTCTTCTGACTTAAAGCTATTAATCACAACAAAAGGCCCAAATACCTCATCGCGAAATATTTTCATGGATGGCTTGACGTCCGTAAATATTGTAGGGGTTATGAAAAATCCTTTTCCTGCAGTTTTTGGAGAAAAAGGTTCTCCACCCGAAACTAGGGTTGCACCTTCTTCTTTTCCACACTTTATATAGCTAAGCACACGCTCATATTGAGCTTTGGTAACTTGAGGTCCTTGAAATGTGCTTTCAGCAAAGGGATCACCAACAACAGATACTTCTTGAACTCGCTTTTTAAACAAAGTCAAAAAAGCTTCATAAATACTTTCTTGTACTAAGATTCGCGAAGTTGCAGAGCAGACCTGGCCTTGATTGTACATGATACCTAAAAATGATAAGAAGGCGAAAATTAGGATCAAGGAACTAACCTACCTATGTGAGCCCATTTAACAGCTTGCTCTAAATTAGCGTCATCAAAGACAAGTAGAGGCGATTTTCCTCCAGTTTCTAAGGTAATATTTTTCATCGTAGCTGAAGCCATCTTCATTACTTCCTTCCCTGTGACAGTACTACCAGTAAAGGCGATTTTGTCAACATCAGGATGCGTCGCAATTGCAACACCAGCCTCACGTCCATATCCGTTGAGAATATTGACGACTCCAGGAGGAAACCCAACCTCCTTAATAAGGTTTGCCAGATAAAGGATACTGAGTGGGGTTTGTTCAGCTGCTTTCAAGACTACAGTGTTTCCACAGGCTAATGCTGGACCTAATTTCCATGCTGCCATAAGGAGAGGAAAATTCCACGGGATAATCTGTCCACAAACACCAACTGGCTCTTTAATGGTGTAAGAAAGTCTCGCTGGTCCAGTATCAATAACTTGGCCATGAATTTTATCTGCATATCCGCCATAATATCTTAAAACCTGAGAGACTGATTTAACATCATCTGAGGCACTGGCAATCGGTTTGCCATTATCCCAGGTTTCAATAGTTGTAAGAATATGCGCATGCTTCGCTACGAGGTCCGAAAGAGATATAAGAAGATTTCCTCGGTCAGTAGGTGGTAAATCACTCCACGATGGATCTTGAAAGGCTTTTCTAGCTGCTGCTACAGCCGTATCAACGTCCTCCACCGATGCAGAGTAGACAGAGATAATCTCTGTTTCATCTCTACATAGTTTAGGATCTGAATCACTATAGACATGACCATCAACTTACGTTGGATTTATCGTGATGATCTTTTGATCGTGACTACTCTTAACCCATTCGTTGTTAATAAATAGACCTGTAGGTTGAGTGTATTTCTCGCCGTTTGGAGCAGTGAGTTCCTTTGAGAGATCTGACATTATAATGAGAATTGAAGAGCTATTATCTGAGGGGTTTCAATAATTTCAGAGACTTCAAAGGACTTAATTTTGGTGTGAGGGGGAATTTCAGATGCAATTTAATGCAAGTCGTCCCCGACATTGTGCGACCAGTCTGCGTGAGGACGAGATAGGTAGAGTGATGACATCAGGGTGCTGTACTGTAACCTGTTACCTGTGGAGTAGCTAGGTAGGAGCTAATTACTTTCAACAGCTCCTATACACGTGGAACAAGAGTATATTTAGATCTGCATGATTCCTTGACAGTATGTGACTTAATATTTGTAATTAGCGCCGTCTTTAAACTGGTAATTGTTAGAATGCTACCCCTGTAAATTACTGCTCAATAAACCCTAACTAAAAGGCCAATTAAATGGTCGATTTCACCCGCCAGGTTTCCACAATTGCTGATATAGGGTTTTTGGTTTCTCTAATTCCTATTTGATCGGTGGGTTTTAGCCCCACCTCACCCCCTGTCGTAGTACCTATAATAGGGTGAGGGACAGCGATATGCAACTGCCAGCAATACGCAATTTTTTTATCTGATATCCAAAGTATTTTACTTCTAAGCCCTACATCATTAATATTAACCTATTTCGTATTACAAAAAACGTATAATAGTACTGTATCTATTTTTTTCCTCCATTCAGTGAACAGCTTGCTCTAAATTAGCGTCATCAAAGATAAGTAGGGGCGATTCTCCTCCAGTTTCTAAGATAATATTTCTCATCGTAGCTGAAGCCATCTTCATTACTTCCTTCCCTGTGACAGTACTACCAGTACAAAACAGCGACGCGCAAATGCTTTCCTTATTTGATTGGCTCAAGCTCCAGCCAATCTAGGACAAATGAACAGCAATACGTAAATGTAGCCAGTGAGACAGCAGTGTCATTTACGTATTGCTGTTTTTACAAGGGGTCAAGCTGTGGCTTGTTTAGTTGTAATTTGTATGCCAGATTTGTAATATCATCTTTTTCTAATCCCAAGTATGCCTTCTGGAAACATATAAATCGTGAATCTTGAAATATATTTCTTTTGGGAAGCTTTCGAATAATCGAATTATCACAAAAATGAAATCTGAATACTTATGGTTGTGGTTGTGGTTATGGTTAAATTTTGCTTTGAATTTAAATTCAATGTAAACCCACGTAGATTTTGACTAAATATGTAGCTTCTTATCCATAGGTATGATCTTCCTTATACCTCATTCACATACTGAGTGGAGAAAAAAACAGATACAGTACTATTATACGTTTTTTGTAATACGAAATAGGTTAATATTAATGATGTAGGGCTTAGAAGTAAAATACTTTGGATATCAGATAAAAAAATTGCGTATTGCTGGCAGTTGCATATCGCTATCCCTCACCCTATTACAGGTACTACGACAAGGCGGTGAGATAAGGTTAAGACCCAACGAACAAATAGGAATTAGAGAGCCACTAACAGGCACTCACCTTGTACACCTAAATTAAATTACCATAGAATACTGGCGTCTGATTGGCTCATAGTAATATAATCGTCCTTTATTAGCTGCACCAGACTTCAAGCAATTTATCCCCTGTTGGACTCTATCTTGACTCTTTCCTGCTACTTCTACGACATCAGCCATGAATCAACTTCAAGAACTCGCCGAGCAAACCTATAACAACTTTGATGAAGCACGCCAAGTAGTGGATGCTCAGTTCCTCATTGGAGGGTTTATTCTAAGGGTCAAGCATACCAGGAGGGTTGGAAATAAACCAGACGGTGCCATCAAAGCTTTACATCTTGTTTGCTCATGCAACGGAAGTGCACCACTGAACACAACTGCTCGACACCCTCGAGTTCTTGGGAGCTATTGCACAGGTTACCAATTCAGTGTGAAAATTTATCGAAAACAACTGGAAAACGGGTATGAATGGACTCTTGAACTGAACAACGTGGAGCACAACTACGAACCATTTGTTGATCCTGCTGTGCACCCTCAAGGTCGTGCTCTCAGTACCGTGCATAAAGAGGAGATTCTCGGCCTATGTCGTTTTCGTTTGCCTCCTACGCGGGTCGTCCCAGCAATGCAACGAGATCATGATATTGCAGTGACTCGCGACGTGTACAATATCCGCGATAAAGAACGCAATAATTTGTTGGCTGGTCGCCTCCTATTATGGCATTGCTTGACAGACTGGAAACCAGCATTGATGCGCCCTATCACACCCAATTTGACCACGAAAGAAATCTCACGCATTTGCTAATAGTTTCACCATCAGCAAATAAAAATTGCTGTGAGTTCACTGCCGGGACAGTCTGGCTGATCGACGCGACATATAAGACCAACCGTTCTGGACTCCCTTTGATGCATGTTGTTGGTGTCACCGCTAATTCACAAAAGTTTACTTTTGCATACTGCTTCATAGCGGCAGAGCGCGAAGCGAACTATCTCTGGGCATTGCAGCTCTTAAAACAATGCTTTGATCAGTTTAATATGACACTATCGACCTTTTTAATCGACAGGGAGCTTGCCTTAATGAAAGCCCTAGACAGCGTCATTCCCGCTGCAACCTCTCTCTGTCGTTAGCACATCATGAAAAGCATCATCGCAAGCTAGCGACATAATTTTCAGTCAACGGACGCCTTCCAAGAGCTCATTAAGCAGTGGAACATCCTTGTAATTTCATCAACAGTCTACCTATTCAATCAACAATATGAATATATGTAACGTACGTACCCAATCCATGTCATGAACTACCTTGAGGCGACGTGGCTTTGCCACAAAACACGATTTTTTTCCTGCTGGTTACCTTGCAAGTTAAATTTTGGACACACGACTGCATCAAGAGCGGAGAGTGCTCATGCCGCCCTGAAAAAAATGGATAGCTGTCTCTACCAGCGACTTGTTGGCCGTCGATTCAGTTTGTCGCCTTGCATGCGAAGGAAAAATTACCGCCATCAAGCTCCTGACTGCCAAAGAGCGCGCCGTTGCGGACATGCAATTTTTATCAACTTTTTCTGCGTTCAGACAATACCACAGCCTGCATGACACGGGAAAGTGCAAGGGTATGTTTGCCCCTTAATTGCGATCATCGCCTAGGGTCACAAATGAAAGCATATTGGCTTAGTTTAAAGATCTGTATGCCTCCAACTTTGGTCATCCGTGCAAGCATACCTTTCGATCAAGAGCAGCAACAAGGCCATTAAGTCTCTACGAATTTCATGTGCATTGGTGGCTTGTCAAACCTACTCGGGAAGCCCGCGCCGCTGATTCTTTATTGCTAACCATCGATTATGCGCTGGAAGGGATACGTGAGGAGTTTTTGTCAGCGCAAATCTACCACCAAAGGGAGATATTTGAGTATATTCAGTCGATGCTAGTCACAGAAGTCCAAAATCCTGTGGTTCTGCGGACTAGCAGAGGCCATCTCCAAGGCGCATTGAACAGGCTAAGGGCCCCATAAACCTCCAGAAGAAGAGATCCTTCGCAGTTTGGGGTTGTCAAAGCGTCCATGAGGCTTCAAAGGAGATATGGAAGGTGTGGGCAGGCTGGGCACAATGTGAGAAGTTGCTGTCAAATTGTCACACCTTCTGCATCGGTATCGGACGCATCGAAAAGCTTGGTCTACCTGATTTAAGGACTGCTCATGATGTCAGAGCGGTGAGAGAGATGGAATATTGATATGATTTGTTTAATCAGGTACTGTATTGATCAATGTAAACAAGCAGAAGACAGATAAACGAGTAGAAATTAAAAATAATTGAGAAGTTTTGCTAGCGATTAAAATGATATGCAAGCTATTTGGAGTGTTGGTTCGTCTGGATTCATGTCAAACAAATAGAATACAAGGAAAATGCATTATAATACGGGGGCGGTTAAACTGCCGGTAGGCTGTGGAGAAACCACTAAACTGATATTATTAATAGAACGATAATCAGTTCCGCCAATCAGATTTCAGTTTCGCGCCATCATATACGACTGGGCCGTTTACCACAGATGCACATCCATTTGGACCACTTACCTCCAGTAAAGAATTTGGTGTGATGCTTGTACTGCTAAACGATGGTTTAACCAGACCAGACCAGAGATTGTACCAAACATCATCTTTTTGAGCTTATTCCGTGAAATCCCTCACAAGCTATATAGTATTACAGCGGGAATTTCTATTACAAAAGGATATAGGCTTGTAAAATAAACTTTGAGTCTGTCAAATGTTATATATATGTATGATTAGATGCTATAACCCGATATAACAACATAAGTGTTCCAACAACGGGTTATAACATCTTCTATATAAACCTAACATCTAAAAGTCATTACCCTCTATTAAATGGTCTACATCACTGAGTATTTATGCTTCGTCAACTGCATCTATATTTTCAAAATCAAATTGTTCAAAACCCCAAAGGTATTTTGATTACAGCCTGGGTCTCATTGCTCCAGGCCTGATTTCATCTTCGTCTCCGGGCTTAGGTGTACGCGATCTAATTATAGGGTAAGAAAATCTATAGTGAAATATTCCACCGTAAACTAACGCTTGTCTTGTTTTTGGTAGCGAGAGGATAGTTCTAATATTTATAGAAGTTGATTCTGACAGGCCTCCACTTAACTGGTCAGAATAAGCGGCGATGTACTGACAATTTATTTATGTTTCTATACACCATCATACATCCAATGGCTTGACTTATTAATAAACACTTTGTAAATAAGTTATCGTGATCTAAAGAATGAATGTTCAGATATAAATGCTGACTAAGATAAGGAAATCTGATTGGCGGGACAATTTATTACTTTAATAATTACGTCAGTTTTGGTGGTTCCTCTACAGCCTACCGGTAGTTTAATTGCTCCCTCATAATATTGATTCTCTGTTTATACAACTCTCTACCTTGCTGTTCAGCCCTATTTGGCTGAGGATCTCATGTGTCGAGTTATTTATCTTCATAAATGATAGTCGGCCGATCCTACACTGGCCGTTTTGTAGTATTCCCCGACATTTTACTTATTGTAGGGTTTCGCGGTAAAAGTCTATTTGAACCAATCAGATGCCAGTATTTTATGGTAATTTTATTTAGGTGTGCAAGCGGAAAGTCAGTGCCTGTTAGCGGCTTCCATATTCTATGCTTCATAATATCAATGCTACGATTAACTATTCATAGGGATACGACTAAGTAAACAATTGAATTGAATGTAAACAACATCGAGATGGAAATACCTGATCCTTAAAAAGCAGTAAGTTGCTCTAAGGGTATTAATGATTGAAACTTTAGTCCCTCTAACTATCTATCCAATAAAATTATTATCCTTTCAAGTCACCTTCTCCATTGTAAGATCTTCCTTAAGATACTCTGCATTCGTCAAACGCTGAACTTACCGTGAGCTAGAAGCTTTAACAATCATGACAATACTTGTACCTTCCCGCTATATTTGCTTAACATGTAGCATTCGCATTCTTCTCAAAATATCTTATCTTAAATATTGAAGAGGACGGGTTTGCGGGCGAGCAACTTGATTGCATCTACAATGTATGGACTAGGATAGACTCACAAAATCTCTATAATATGCACAGAAAATCGAAGAAACCACGCTAGCCACTGCTTAATTCATTGTTCATAGGAAATTGTAAGGGGGTAAGAAGTTGTCAAAATTATATCTCCTCAGCACCATAACCAAACGAGCTCCTTTACTGCTGTCACCAGCTTTTAGCACACTAGGCTATCTCTAAAACAATTAACTCGACTTGACTGAAGTACTATAGCCTATAGGCTATAAATCCTGGGTTAAGTGGGAATTTTAAAAGGCTTTTTCTTAAACGAGCATAAAAGGTTCTCACAAGCGCCATGGAGCAGATATACGGCTTTAAAACACCTATAATTCTAACAGTGAACAGCAGAAACTTAGTCCTTAAGATTCGTAGATGTAGGGTACATCAGATGCAAGCTTATTCCATTAGATTTGGATAAAATTTGATGGTGGTTTAGGGTTTTTGAAGATGATGTTAGTAAAAAAAAAACCTGATATGCACAGGTACTGAATTCTGATTCATTACATAATATGGAAATCGGGTGAAACTGGTGAAATCGGACATTTAATTAGTGTTTTCAGTCAAGGATCATTGAGCAGCAATTTGCAGGGCCCGTACACTAGCAATTGCCATCGCAGCATCGATACATTATCTAGCATAAATCACGTAAAATGCTGGCCTACGTTTATGCAATGCATTTCTCCCCATCGTCTAACAACTTGGTGCCCTTCGTTTAGTAATCCCGTTTCCCGTGTGCGTTGAGGGACGTTTTCCGAGAGTGTCTAGTCGGTGCATCAAAATGGCTATTTTGATGCACGGACTAGACACTTTCCCGTTCTAACGGACGGGAAATTCTATCCGGCGGCAATTTTCTCGCTTATACCAAAAACGTAAATAATTGACGATTAGCCCTAATTAGGTCACGATTGGCCCTTACCCTGCTAATATAGGAAAGATTAGCATTAAGCCTATTACACAAACCTAATTAGCTATAGTCGAGTTAAGGCCCAAAATTCTTATTAAAGAATCCTTGAATAAAAAGGCTAAGTAAATAACACAGTAAACAATCATATTCCTCGATCAGAGAAAGACACCTATCTTCGATTCATAATTATTCATATAACTATGTAAATTATTGAAGAAAATTGAATTGCAGGATAGAACGGGACGAATTTGATATTAAATCATACGATTTTATAAGTGATATTTTAATACCTATCTCCCCCAGAAGTGATTTGGTCCATTGAAGCTGACGACAAGCTTCTGTCGCTGCTAAATATTCCGCTTCTATTGTTGATAGTACCAGATTTTTTTGCAGATGTGATTTCCAACTCACAGGCCCCGATGAAAGTCTGATAAGGCATCTTGAGGTGGGCCTGCTAGTCGCAGGATCACCTGCAAAATCAACATCTGATTATGCTTCAAGTACAGGTTTCCCTGGTTTGCTGATAAAATCTATACCTTTTTCGATGTCTTTTGCAATGTATCGTAGAATCCTGCGGGCTGCTTTTATGTGCTCATATGACGTGTTAGTAAGAAAGCGAGCTAAATGATTCACAAAATGTGCTATATCTGGTCGAGTGTTATTGGCAAGATATTGTAATCCTCCAATCATAGAGTTATATTCGAATTTTGATTGTGGAGAGCACACCGAATTACTAGGTTCCATTAATCGCTCCATTGGCGTGGCAGCCGTTCTACAGTTAGATAAACCATATCTTTCTAACAACTCCCTCGCATATTGTTCTCGAGAGAGCTTTAGGACATTTTTGTGTGGGGTGCTAATATGAATTCCTAAAAACATATCAGTTTTCACTGTTTTTAGTTTATACTTTTTGTGCAGAGCTTCTACTAGTTTATCGACTTTTACTTTGCTTGGTCCCAAGATTTGGATATCATCCACATGAAGAATAGCAAACAGATCTTTTTTTTGTTCGTATATAGACACATGTCTGACATAGTCTCGAACATTCCTTGTGTGGCGAGAAATGACTCTATATCGTCATACGAGAGGACTGCTGCTTGTTTCAGCCCATAGAGCCCCTTTTTAATCAGTATTATTTTTTTATCTTTCTTATAGCCTTCTGGTAGCTCCATATATAGGTCTAAATCTAGATCGGGATTCAAAATGCAGTGGGAACATGACCTTGGCGACGATACCATCCAAATTTATGAGCTAGTGCTAACATTATCCTGCCCGTTTCTGATCTCGGAGTTGGAGCAAAAGTCTCATTGTAATCAATACCAGATTTTTGTGTATAACCCTTCACAGTGTATCTGGCTCAGTATTTTTCCAATGTGCCATCTGCATTATACTTTCTTTTGAAAACCCATTTTGTTTTCATTAGAGTTCTACCTTTAGGTAATTTGCTTCTATTGATTATCTCGATCGTTCTAGTATCTTTTAAAGAACGGATTTCTTCGTCAGCAGCAACTTTCCATTCGTTTGCCTCAGCGCTCTGCATTGCTTTAGTCCATGTTTTCGGATCATTTTTATTCTTTGGCAGCTTTACCATGATGAAGTTTATAGTAATCTATTCTTTTAATCGGTCTTCCTCTTCTTTTACTGCGAATTGTCTGATCATCAGGTGAGCGATTACGTTTGTTCCCTACAATTGGCGCAACTGTATCCCATCCAGTCATAATCTGATCATATTTTTCTTGAGGTTCCTCGTCATTGACTTTCGCTAGTGCATTTTTCTCTGCATATTGTATAAGCTCCTCACTTGTATTTTCTAAACTATGTGGCTCAGTTGGAACCATCTCTAGTTCTTTTGCTTCAGCCAAATACTCCTCTGAACTATCATAGTCTGTCAGATCGTAATTTTTGGGTTAATAATAGAGTCTTGAATGAAGATTAGTTAAATGATAGATAGTTTTAATTCACCTATCAGAATGAATTAAGAATAGAATATAATGTTGCATGATGAGATATAAGATTAGAAGATATAATAGTTATATTGATAAAGATATTTTTTAGATGTGTAAAATATGATAAGTAGATGATGTTTTTATAAGTTAAGTTAAAGATGTTCTTTTAATCTATCTGGGAATGTACAGCATATTTATATCTAGGTAAGATCCAGAGTCCTCGCTTTTTTTGATCCCAACGCTTATTTCTCATGATTTTTTGTGCGAGGGCATTGTAGCGTAGAGGCGTGGTGGCAATCCATACCAACTATCGCATAGTGATAAAATATTATTTCCGATATAGTCGGATTCATCTGATAGTGGTGGTCCCGAATGGAAGTCATCATTGGCTATTTGTAGAGCAGTTTGCTCGACGAGGACTTCAATATCATTATCTTTTGTTAATTTTTTAAGCCAAAGATTAGTCGGTACATTGAGAATGTTTTCAGGAGCTGAAGTATCTAGTTTCTTATTTACAAGTGGAGGTCTATTACAGGTGGTAGATTAGGCACTATAGCTGCTGATTCTGATCTGGACTGTCGTTCTGATGAATTTGGCTGTACCGATGTGGATTTCTGTGTCAGTGTGCTGGGATTAGTCTCCCCCTCAAACTTGTCCGTTTGGAATTTTGGTACAGGCAAACGAATGCTATTGGTTAATTTATTTGCAGAAGAAATATCTGTTGTATTTGTCCAGCAACTTTCAGTCTTTTGTTGATCTTCTGATCTTAGCATATCTCCAAACATAACATCTTTATTGAAAGTAACATGAGGTGTGAAACTTTCAACCCACTTAAATCCATGTTTTGGTGTCAAATGAGGATGATAAATCAGGTAATTTTTGTTTGTGTTTTTCTGGAATCCTTAAAACCATCCCAACTCTGCTCTTGCTTCAATTTTACCAGCTTTAGGCTCTATTAATCTGTATGCCCGACATCCAAACCGAGGTAGTGATGTAAAGTCAATTTTCTCATTATGAGGTTGGTCCAGGCTTTTCAGAAAATAAATGACGGGTACTTTCTTTGTTCGCAAGCAGTAAAGTCTATTTGTTATAAAACAAGAATTTTCCAATGCCCAAGGCCAAAAGCATGGGGGCATTCCTGCATCTATCAATATGGTACGTACTCTTCGGAGAAGTACTTTAATTGCTACTTCCGCCGCACCATTTTGTTTTGGCGTGTGAGGTGCAGATACGTCTGTTCGTATTCCCATCTTATCACACTGCTCTTTTGCACGGATGAATTCAGTCCCACCATCTCTGAAAATTACTCTGATTCGCTTTCCATATTGATTGTATTGATAATCAATCCATTGTAATAGTTTTGATGCTATTTCATCTTTACCTTTTGTCGTTAAGATCTATCTCATTCGCGTTTTCGCATCTGTTAGAATAACTGCATATTGCAATCCATTGAGGGACTCAGGTAATTTTCCGACTGTGTCCATAAAGACTTCGTCTAGAGGCTGTCCAGGTGTCGGACGTGGTTCTCTAGACACAAACCTTTGTGCTTTGCTCAAATGGCACGTTTCACAAATACCTAAGTCAGATGTATCCATACCCTCTAGACCTATCGAGCAAACTGCTGTCTTTTTTAGAATTTCTTGCCCAATATGGCCAAGTCTTTGATGCCATCGATCTGCGCTTATTGACCTGGTAATTCTTGCAACTCCGGGTGCTGCAATTTTCTGATTAGCAGTTTTTATAAATTCTGAATAGAATTTGTTGAAGGCAAAGTATATTTTCAAGTAATAGGAGAAGTAAAACTTTTCGTAAGGCTCTATGGTCTCTTGGATGGATCCAGAGAGGCAATTTGCGATTATAACTGTGTTAAATTGTTTGCATATTCATCGACTTCAGTCCCTTCACTCATTGTAAAGCCCCAGAATTCTTCTAGGAGAGCGTCGACAGCAGCTGCACTTTGTGGCTTAAAATAATTGCTTAATCCTACCCACATATCCCGCGAGGTAGGATAATTCTCAATGATGTAATAGACATCATCTGGCACAAGTTGTAGAAGTGCTGCTTTAATGTTGTTATCGTCAATGAGTGCAGCAAAGTGATTTTTTTCTGCTGACTTAGGGTCTGAATTAATGTTTAATTCTGGAACTATCCCAGTTATGTATTTTCGCAAGTTTAATCCAAATAAACACATTCCAAATAGTTTGCTCCACTTGGTATAGGTATTCTTATTAAGCTCGGGGGCACTCTTTATTCCTTTGAGAATTTGTGCTGTAGACATATTGATAATTATCTTACAGCAAAATTTTTTAAAAAAAAATTCAGTTGGAACTAATTTTGCAACTAGCATTTCTCCAGCTTTTAAATTTGTATTAGGACTTTATTTCGATTGGGTGCAACAATACCATAGTCTTTATAAAGTCTAACTGCTGACACGATATTGCACGCAGATTTTAGCGAAAACAGAGAATTCTTCAAGTCTAGCCTTAAATCCCCAATTTGAATACGACTAATTCCTCCATGAGTGAGAGATGAATTCCCGACTGCTTGATCATATTCAAATGGTCTTTTCAATTTTTTTAACGAAAAAAAAGAGTCTTGACACTTTACGAAGTGATGGGATGCACCAGTGTCATACAGTAAACGATTATTGAGTTTGGATGCTACACTAGCTATCATACCTAAACTAGTGCTATCATTACTATTGTCACTAATTGCATCATCAGATTCATCCATCTCATTTATACCAGCAGCTTCTGCAGCCAATTTTTTGGTTGTGGTTAAGTTTACTGGCTTCCTTTTCTTTTTAAGTTCTGGATGCTGCTTGAAATAATCTTTATTTTTGTGATGATATTTACATTGAGTACACATTGCTTCTAGATCTGCATAGTGTCTCCTATTATTGCCCTTGAACTTATTTCTACCAATTTTACTACCTCCTATTGCGGATTGACCATGGCCTGTCATAATTTCTCTACTATTGAATACTTGACGAAGTGATGACATCAGGATAACCAATGGCGAATACCTGTTGTTACTGTCGAAAGTTTTAGTTTGTCGCCAGGTTTCAAGCCATTCAATGTGCTCAGTTCCCATTATGAACATAGATGATGCTAATCCAGGTGTTACTTCGTATGATCGGGTTCGATCATTCCTCGGTTCTTCAAGACTAGTTGAGCTAGTCGTTTCTGCAGTACTGTTAACATTTAAATAATTTTGCAGAAACTCATTACAATAGTTCTCTACAGTGGTTGTGAATTTGGTTGAAAATAATTTCCTCACTGAAGTTTCCCAAGGAGTCATCGCTCCTTCTTCTCTAACGCTCGCAATTTGATCAAATAGTAGCTTGGCTGTCATGTTAAGGAAATTCTGTAGGCAAATATCTCTCTTTGTATCCTATTCAAAAGAATATTTCTTGCCTCGATTTCTCCTTCTGTCCATTTTATCAACTCAGTTTCATATTCGTTTATTTTGGCGCTGTACTTAGCGCTTGATAAGTTTTCTTCCTTTAGAATCTCTAGGCATTTCGCTAGTTTAATTCCAGGTATATTATTGAGTACGTGATCTAAACATCTCCTCCGAACCAAAGCTGACTGGATATTGGCGATCCAATTTGATAGACTCACATCAGGGCCAAGAATGATTGCTTGCTCGTCGGACGATATTACTTTTCCTTATGTTACTTATCGGAGCGCCGGGCTCAAAACCTGTTATAAGTATAAGCGAATAGGGACGATATATTACCACCGTTGAACTGATATGAGAATGGAGAATAGAGTAAAGATATTATTGTGTGTTAAGTGTTGAGTGTATAATATATTTTAATTGATTGTTGGAAGATTACTTCCATCTAATTTGGAAAGTAGTGATAATCATATACAGTCCAAAACTCTACGGGAAAGTAATAGAATATTCTATTACGTTTATGGAACTCTTAACTATTTCATATTATTCCATATTATTCCATATTATTCCATATTATTCCATATTATTCCATGTTATTCCATGTTATTCCATGTTATTCCATGTTATTCCATGTTATTCCATAATTTACAGTTCTTTCTGTAAACACATTTGGTCCATAATAACTTGCACAAGGTCCAAGCAAGCGTCATGGGATATCCTTGCACTAATCCTCGAACATAACACTCTGCGTCTACTCGGCTACATATTGCACCGCGGCGACGTCGTTACACCAAAGGAAAGAAAAGGCCATTCGCCAATCTCTATCTTCCCAAGATGTTGATGAGATTGAGAGTTTTGTGAATGCATCTTCAATAAATCAAAGAATGACATATCTCTAACTCGCCAACATACACACAAGAAACCTTCGGGATCCGAACAAACTGTAAGAATTCGCAAAGAACGGGCTGAAACCCATGTTCACTAGACTGCTGAAGATTGGATGTCCATACTTTGGACCGACGAAACTTGTGCAATGTATGGTGAGCGTTCAAGAGAATGTATCACTAGAAAGGTGATAATTTGATCTATGGCGTGTATTTATTTCTGGAATTATATTTTAAATTAGATGGGTGAAGGATACGGCAGTAAATATGTAGGTGAAAAGACAAGAAGTAGGATCAGCTGGATGTTCTAGAGTTGTGTTGCACGCCCGGAAAAAGGTAACTGGCTTTATTAGGATAAAGAATGGGGCTCTTTTGATTCTGAAAAGTACTGTCAGAAAATAGTAGCTCTAGTTGAGAGGATATTTTCTCTGTGGCCCTGACTCTCTGTGAGACAGGACAACGCTTCTCACGCAGTAACTAGGACCATGGAAGAGATGGGGGAGAGAGTCGTTACTCCTATTCCTTGGCCTCTTGACTCCAAGACCTGAACCCGATAGACTTCATTTGAGATAATATGAAATATTACATTCAGTTCAGCTATCCAAGTCTGGTTGGCGGAAAACAACAATCTCAAGATACACTTCGACTGGTTGTGAAGGAAGCATGGGACTCTGTGCCCTCTAAATATTTTGACAGACTCATTAAGACTATGCCGGCCAGATTTAAGGCGGCTCTGGAAACTGATGGGGGCCTGAAAAAAGTACTCGGGACTAAAGTTTTTATCTGCTCTTGTCGATCCTATCTATACATCTTTCACTGTTTTCAAGTTGTAAATTTAGGTAGAATTATTGCATAAATGTTTATGCAGTAGATCATATATGAATTAGGCCTAGCTTTGGAGAATAAACCCACCTACAATTTCTCTGTCTGATGTTTTCACCATACATTTATTGCCAAGAAATTTCATAAATACAGGGTATAATCTCTATTTGATAGCAGATCATTCTTTATTGGGCTAATAGCACCTCGCTTAGACCCTACTAGAAGCTCCACCTATGATTGCTACCGTGGCCATAGGGAAGTTTACGCACAAATACACCACATAATAAAATAAAATTTAGATTTTGGGTATATATATATATATATATGCATCAGTTGTTACGTCCTAGATCAATGGTAACTTTCGGCATACTCGGCGAATCATAGTGAGTGAGATTCCTGGTTTTAGACGACAATGATTGTGGATTCACACTGGCGAAAAATCAAGTATGACTTAGACAATTTTAATCATCCACAGCTTGATAAAGTTTCAAATGTATATGAATATCGCCTTGTCAATTCCATTTTGGTGCAGATGAGTAAGATACTTGTCGAAAATTACCGAATATGTCTACCTGTTTGGAGACGGGATTGTAACCAAGAGTAAAAAAGACGGAAATCTACAGATTCTCAAAAATTATTAATATATTACACAAATCCAATAAATTGGATATGTGCCTGTGATTTGTTTCTGCTGAGTCGTTTCCTTCTATATGAACATATTATATCTTGTTTTGAAGAAATCTCAAATTTGAGAAAACTCGCTTCGGGACTTTGTCATCAAACATGATATCCAGACTGGAAGATAGAGCACCTGGATCTCCTTCCAGAATTCTGGGCAAGAATATATGGCTCGTGTTCAAGTTGCAACGAGATATCTGATATAGAAACTGATTTTGAAGGAATCTCAGTTCAGGACTTTGAGTCTGAGGATGGCTCGTATATAAAAAATTATGATGATATAAATCAGTTGCTTGTGTTGTTTGATCCAAACCGGGCAAAAATGAATGCTACGAATTATATGAGAGAAGCTTAAAAAGCCAACAGCTAGTAAAGTTTCTTGAAGCAATTAAGAAAGACTTTGTCCGATTTCATTTAGCTATATCTTTAGTTAAAAAGGAAATTAGTAGTAAAACTAAAAGACCATACCCAAGACATACCTGGTCAAGAAGAACAAGTTTAGCTCAGCTATTTTTTTGCGGTTAGCATTGTTTGCTTTAGTATTCTTTCAGATGGAGCAGAAATAAATAAAGTCTAGTTAATGAATACAGTTTATAACTTTCTTTGTGAAATTTATCCAAAGAAGCCGATCTTGATACACAAGTTTTTTATTCGCTCTTGTCAAGAAATTAGTAACTTTGATCTATTGTAAACAAATCTTTAACTATCTAGTAGACTAATGAGATTAAATTGTATTTAATTCCGACTATACTTTTCGTTGTGATATAAACAAAAAGATCCTAATTAGTTCCCACTATCTACTTACTATTTACTTACTATTTACTTACTATTTACTTACTATTTACTCCCGTGTGACTTTGGATTATTTGGCATGCCATGAGCTACAGATTACGAAAGTTATCCTGAGGCAAAATTATTAATTAGGCCAAAGTCACGCGACCAAGGTTTTTTTTTTAACTTGGGTTTTGAGGAGTGTTCATAACTATCTCGATTTTTAAGTGTGTGGAAATAAGCTACGCTCTAGCAAATTAACGGCAGTGATGGTTTGTTTGGATTTTATTTGGACCGATTCCTTGAGGATCTTATCATGTTCCACTAATAAATATTTCCACATCGTCATGCGAATAAGTTGGCTTGAAAAACTATATTGTCAGGATTTCCCAGGTCTTCTGTGATCAGGCGGTAGAGAAGAAGCCGAGCCTCCACCCTGATCTACTATAACAGATTTGAAATTCTATAGTATCGAGATACTCATTCTCATCGTCGCTTTACCTACTATTAAAACACACAGTAAAGCATTCTCTAAGTGATCGCCGTTCGTAAAAATTAACTGACAAATTTTAGTCATGGATCTAGTGCAAGGATAACCATGAGATCCTAGCTCACGCTATCTTTCCAACGCCACGGATAATGCACTTTTAAGTTTTGACAGTGCGGCGTGGAAATAATCTTAACCATGCACATTAATATTCCGAGACTGATTCCAGCGGATGCACTCACTCCACAATACTAGCAATAACAATTGTTGGGTATCCCTTCTCTCAGGTAACTATCAGAGAGCGAATCCTGGGATTGTAATTAACAGTAACAGCGACGGATGCGAAAAAAAAAATCAACTCTAATGCTTACAGCCCATCGTTAAAATATCGACTATCCTGATCAGAGATACCTAGACAGTCATAGGCTGGCCTTCAAGCTGGATTTTCTAGCTTATGCTCCAAAGTTGTTGATCCCCCCTTAGCCTTATCCATCTTTTGGGGGTATATTTGAGTTAATATGGATACCTAGTACAGGGGCACGCCAATGTGCTGGAAAATTAAATAAGGGTTGTTGCAAGGGCTGTTGCTTGCATGAAAGATGGCAGACAGTAAGAGGTTCAGGAGTTGAAGTCTGGGGGAGTACAGCATGGCGGTCCTCCTCGGAGATGACCATTCGAGTTACTTCTATCCTCCCCAATTTGTCTGAACCCCATATATCGGAACTGGTCTTCCGGCGAAATAAACCCTGGATATCATGGACAAGGCTTATTAGTTCTGGATCGACCGCACTAACCAGACCTGTCACGACGATTTAATATGCCCAAGAAACTGGGCTCTACTGGCTTGGATTCGTTACTAAGGCTCCCATGTAAGGAATTACCCTATGATTTTTGAATGTCGCCGAATTATTTTAGGTACCCAGTTCCGAGATTAGGAGAAAAAGACAGGGGTCTGCCTAAGACATTGATGAACAACGACTTATTTGCTCTTAAAAATCAGGTGGGATTTTAACGAGAAAAGAAATAAGAAGCAGTTGCTAATTTTGAATTCCCTGCATCAAGATTCCAATCTGATTTCATTCCAAACGGGAACCGTTATGCCATCTATATCATAACTCTTAAATATGAACCGACCGTGCCTAACCGAATAAAAACCAGGTCTAGGCGGGCACCCTAAATCTCTTAGTGAAACGGGTACTTAAATGAACGAAACCGCACGCTCCCCGCATTTGACAGGGAATGAATGTATTTGCAAACTCACAACACGAGTACGGAGTATCCACTTTTCGATAATCTTTGATGCGAATTGTTGTGTAGGAGGACAAGTTTGCTCTTTATGTATACTGGATCAACCTCACAAGTAGCTATCTGAGCAGCAACAACATATAATCACTTAAACTTATACAATATCTCTTCAAATCGGAGAGCATCATATAAGAAACCATGCTTCGCTATGTAGCTTTAGGTGGTGAGAAATCCGCGTGTAGTTAAGGATCAAAGCATAGTAGGCTAAAGTCCTTTATGTTCTACATATTTGAATTGCTATTAGAACTCTTTATGGAATAGAACCCACTGTCTAGGAACGAACAAACTCGACTGCCAAATGCGAGGCTTGAGATGGATGAACATGAAACAAGTTTATTGATTACGTATTAAGATAACGTCCTGTATGATCAAGAAATCAACAATTATATACTTAACTGATATGGCTAATGAGAGACTAATTTTGACCGGTATACTTTGAAGTCTGCATTGAAGAAGACAGCTTTATGATACAGCACTTATGAAGTCCTTGACGTCATCTAAAGATATACCAGAATTCTACAAGACCCCAGCTGTAAGGTGATGCACTTCAGGTATTTTGTGAAATGTCCCGTGATATAATAGACAGATGGGGGTGCCAAAAAGAGCATGCATAGATTTACACCATCATCTTAATGCTAGGGATTCCGAAAATCTTAAATAAACTAAACTTTTCTAATAATAACCTCGTTAATAGCTTTGGAATTCAAGGCTTTCCCTGCCAAAGTAAAATAACAACTTGATCTTCAGCTCCGCGATACTGTGCCAGTTCACGCCATTTAAAGTAAAATACTTTATTGGCGTCAAACGAACATTACAAGTATGGCATTTCTGTAAACCCATTAACCACCATTCTTACAATGATATCGTCCCTCAGAATCCGCAATTATATTATTTTCTGAACTCATTACACTGGATACTATTCATGAATAATTTTTATCGCAAAGCGTTATGTAGCTTTCAAATAATGAGTCTTAAATTCAGGAATTACCTACCCTAGTCAAGTATATTATAAAATAAAAGGTGATGAAATTTTCTAATTAAGGTAGATATATGTATATCCACGTATTTCTCTTTATTCGCATTCAAGCATATACAAATATACAACAACGTACTTTGATCGGCAACAATTGATGCTCTATTTCTGCTCGGTCTCATAAAATCCTCTGACTTCAGGCCTTTCAGCTGCTTCTGCTCAACGCTTAATCGAGATCAACACTGGCATTACACGCTAATTTACATTTTCTTTGACGAGTAATACTAAAAAGGAGCTATAACCAACGTTGCCGCAGCCGCAGCCCTAACCATTGACCCTACCCGCCACCCCTCTAGACTTGAAGGTCTCAATCAACTAGCGGAAGTTCGGAAATTTAGACCATACAATCAGACACCTATCAACCATAATCGCTCTAGTCAATGATACAAAAATCACCACTCGATCTAATCGATAACTCAAGAAACGTCAATGTTTCGGCAGTTGGAGCCATTTAGGGAATAGGGAAAGGGGAACAGGTTTCGATGTCGCAGAAGCACCATGCGCCTCGCTCTGCGTCTCGCTCTGCGTCTCGATCACCGTTTGATGATGGTGGAAGAATAACTTTACCGCCTGTCAAACCTCGAGATGATTATCAAAGAAGAACCGATCTACTAGAGTGGCAGCTATCAGTATCCGGCCAAAGGCTGCGCGACCCACAACTTCAGCCGATAGCAAACAGATATTTTCGACCCAAGGCATATGGAGTTGAACGAGATTTGGGCGTACATTCAATACTTAATCCAGATGTCTCAACTAATATTCAGAATCCTGTTCGAAATCAAAGTGAGAGTGGTGAATCGATGATGTTGAATCCGAACTCAAGGTTGAATACTAGCTCACAACACATATATTCAGGTCACCAATCACTAACTTCTGGTTCATTATCAGCAACTGATAATAATTCTGGAAGCCTACCTTGGATGACGCGTCCAATGCTTACTCCAAAATCGCCATCTCGAGCAATACACTCTAGTAGAGCTGCTACTTCTGGTACACTCGATGCAGAAGGGTCACCGTCAATTATGGGCCCTTCTAATCAAATCCAAACATTAGAACCAAGTCTAGCTACTGGCCTAGAGAATTCTTTGAATGCAGGTTCTTCGATAGCCGGACAGCAAAATCCATCACAACGGTTTAGTAAAAATTATTCCAAATCAAGTCATGTAGGGATTCCTGCAAATTTAAACCTACAATCCTTATCAAGTGTTCCACTTTCAAAAATTCCCAGTCCTAGTACTTCAACAACCTCATCATATAATCCGCCAACAGCTCAAAACTCACCAGTATCTCTAATCCATCAGGGTGGACAGGCTTCGCCAAGCAATCCATACTATAGTTCAGGCTCGAGTTTAGGAAGTTCAATGCAGCTGGTTGGAGGCATACAAGGGCCACTTGGTAATCTTGAAGGTCCGTACTGTACCCCGGAAACCCCCCAAAATCCAAGTATTGCTGGCATCTCAAGGCAGACGTCAGCTTCAGACCCTATTCAAGTTCTCACAATAACCACTAATCAAGGCTTGTATACCATACCTGTAGACGTGCACCATGCGTCCCGATTAGCTAACGAGAAACGTGCACGTAACGCAGGTGCCTCCGCGCGATTTCGTCAACGTCGAAAAGAGAAAGAAAAAGAGGCAAATTTAGCCATCGAAAAATTACAATCTCAAGTAAAAGATTTGGAGAGAAACTTGGACAGACTGCAAACTGAACGTGACTTTTACCGCTCAGAAAGAGATAGGTTGCGTGATGTAATGCTTAGAACCCCCGAGACTAGATATATCGCCATGCAGACGCCCCGAAGTCCACCTGAGAGGCAAAGGAACTTTCCAGAACAACTTGATATGTTTTCTGGTAGCCAACAAACTTTGACCGGGCAACACGACATCATCTCTGAAGAAAACGCGAATAAAAAGAGAGGTAAAATTAGGGAGAGCTTCACTGAAGCATCTTTCGTGATCTCATCTATTTCCCAACCAGAGTCGAAAGTTTCTACTGGATACTCTATGACTGAAATGATACAAAATTCTCAACATTTATATCCTAGTACTTCTTTATCGTCTTCTCAGTCAAAGTTGAATACTATACTTACAACTTCGGAATCTCCTGAATCACTCCGGAAAAGTTTTAACACTAGCTAGATAAAAGATGGTGAATATGGATTAAAAGAAAGCCCTGCGATGGTCGATTAAAGTTCACACATTTTAATTTAATGATTCTGTAAAAATATGTCAATGTTATGCGAAAGATGGAGCACAGTACATCGAATTATCATTAATTTGAAATTAAGTAGAATCTCCATCTATACAATATTTTTTCCTAATCAAGCTATGCCCAATGCAGATATGATATAAAGGACTTACTTTTTATAAGCGTTGGAGATTTTAATCATACTATAAGATCTTAGGTTATAAAATATTAAGGGGAGTTGTTACACTATATGCCTGAGCTCGATGAGTTCTGGGGAGAGATTGAATGGTGTTGGTAAAGCTGCGAGGAATAATAACTTCGGGAGTTCCGATTTATTTGAAGAAGATAATTGCCTCGATATAATTATTGAGACACAAAGTAGTTCGCCTACGCATCTTTTTTTTCTGTCACATTATTTTTAAAAGATCTCATATGCCCCTTTTGGTTCTGTAATTGCCAGCAAATCTCATCACGATCCTACAGTCTTTTTCACGTGAGATTTCAATGGTTCAATGGCTAATTGGTATACCAATTAAATATGTAAATTATAGACGCCGTTCCTTATTTGTTTGAGTATAATCTAACTAGGTTTAGGGTAGCCTTGTACTATGCTAAAAGTCTCTTGGATTTATTTGGTAACGAAAAAAATTCCTTAGTTCAATAAGCCACAAGGTATAACTAGAGCTTACGTCGCAATTCTGGGACATCCATTATTTTTGGGGGGGGAGGGAGAAATTTAGCTGACATGTAGAGAATCCTACAATTGAAGCTCACATGATGTGTTGGTGGTTTACAGTTGTGGCTTATTTCAAGAATATTCCACTAGAGAACCACTTATTTGGCCAATTAAAGAAGCCCTCTGCACTCAACTGTGAACTAAGGCCAGAAAGACATCTAACTATTGAGCAGTAATGTGCACCCCTGTTTCTTTCCCATAATCCCTGCAAAACATCAATTGAATTTCTACCTTACTGCCACGATAAAGATTTTAAGCCCCTGTCTAAGCAGATTATAACCTTGCTATCAGGGATCCGCCCAGGTAATTAATCACTGGTCCAAGACCCCTGTGAGCTGAGACCCCTGTAAATTATTATTCAACGAAAAGAGACCAAAAAGGACAATTAAATGACCGATTTTGCCAAATTCCCCGGGAAATCCTAAGGGCCGCTTGTTTTTTATTTTAAAAATTTTTTTTTTTTTTCCAAAAAGTGAACGACTCGCGGGACATCCACTGGCGTCTAGAAAAACATCTCGGTACGTTTAATGCTTGTAATTTTTGCACAAATTAGTATAATACCGCATATAATTCATAACATTCAAGTCCACGGTAAAAAAAAATATATATATATATATCTGGGATGTACCCTGGAGTAGAATTAAACTAGAACATATACTATGTGCAGTATTATACACTGGATCGTGACCATGATGTTCGGAATGTATAACCTCCAAAAACTAATAAATTACTGCCTAATTAGTATAGCAAACTCTCTTTATAATGATTGATTCTCAGTTACAGTCATTTTTCATGGTTGAAGAGTTTGCAAAACTCCTGATTGATTTTTAAGGCACTCCACGGTAAACGTATTTACTTCAAACTTTTTTTTTTTTTCACTGAGGCTGCCCCAACTCACTGTAGAGCCAAGATTCCGAGTAGCAGCTTTGTAGTGCTAATTCAGCTTCGAAGACAGAGTTCGATAGGTCGTATTTTGAGAAATCCCGAGAAAGCCATGATGCTAATCGAAAGATTGATTCTGGGCTGGTAATAATACTATTTTCTACATTGAGACAGTCTGCATATTTATGAGGTTAATTGGCGGCACCTACAGATCGGAAAGTAAATGAACTCAGGTTCGACGGAGAGAAATCAAGATATATAAGAGCTCTATGATGAATGATTGAAATTGTTCAACAAGTCTGTCTGCTATTTGATTACAATGGCTTATCGAAAGGTGATTTGTATGTTAACTTTCAAACGCTCCATGCTACCGATAGTACACACATTACTAGTACACTTACTGATGCATAGGTATAGCTGGGATATACCGTAATATTCGTAGCGGAATAATACAGGTTTTAGCAATGTTGTGCAAATCTAATGCTAAAACCCACAAGGGTTCCTCTTAGACGGGGACAGTCTATACCGATGATTTTATAGCTGGTAAATATGTGAGTTTTGTGCTAATATATACTAATTTGGGCATATTTTATAAGGATTAAAAGACCGGGATGTTTCTCAAGACATCAGGGGAGGTCTCTCGAATTGTTCCCTTTTTTCCGGGATTGCTGAACGCAGGGCAGTTATGCAATGCATAAATGTAGGCTAGTACTTGATGTAATTTATGCTATATAATATCAACACTGCGATGGTAATTGCTAGCCTACGACCCCTACAAATTGTTGCCCAATGAATCCCGACTAAAAACGCCAATGAGATGGTCAATTTCACTAGCTGTACCCAGATTTCACATTGTGTAATAATTTCTTGATGATGTACTAAGTCTATACCCCAGCAAGTTTGAAAACCCGGCACCGCCATCAAATTTTATCCAAATCCAATTAAATAAGCTTGTATCTTATGTACCTCACATCTATAAATCTTACGGACTAAGTTTTTGCCATTAAATGTTGGGATCATAGATCTTTAAAAGCTGTATATGTACTCGATAGCACTCGTGAGAACAATCTATGCTCTTTTCAGAAATAGCCTTTTAAAATTCACACTTAACTCGGCATTTGTAGCCAGTAGATATCTAGTATGTCAGTCAAGTCGATTTTATTGATTAAGAGACAGCTTGGAGGGCTAGAAGCTGGTGACAACAGCAATAGAGCTCGTTTGGTAGTTGTAAAGGGCTGCGCCTTAGTAATGACTGGGCTTAAAATCTTGCCCGGCCTTGGTAATAAGAATCAAATTATCAATGTGGAACTACGCAGGGACCATACGGACGGTGTGGGATTAGACATAGTAATTATGCATAAGGGTTATGCAGGGGAAAAGGAGGTTCATATCTCGCTTATATAGTCTACGGAAGGGGTTCATTATGAGTTGAATCTCTAGAACACATAAGAAGCCTTTCTCCCCTATTGATGTATTTAGTTCTTCATAGATAGATTATTAACAGTTAAAGGCACGAGTTGCTGCGTCTTAACCGGCACTTACAGCCTATCACAGTAGTGGTGCTTATGATTCATATTTTCGACAACTTCTGACCCCTATACTTTCCAAATCTACAATGAATTGATCGGAAGCTGACGTGTTTTCTTTGATTTTCTTGATTTATTGTATAGATTTTGGGGATCTCTCCTGCTCCATTCATTGTAGATGTGATCAAGTTGCTCGCCCGCAACCCCTTCTTCGTGAAAATCACAAACTAGAATATTTAAGAGGAAAGCGAATGCGACATGTTAAGCAAATATAGCGGGAAGGTACAAAAAAGTATTGATATAGTTGTCGAGGTTTCTAGCTCACGGTAAGTTTAATGCTCGACGAATGCAGAGTATCTTAAAGAAGATCTTATAATGTAGATGGTAGCTTGAAAGTATAATTATTTTATTAGATAGATATTTAGAGGGACTAAAGGTACAATCATCAATAACCTTAAATCAATTTACGGCTTTCTAATAATCATGTATTTCTATCCTGACGTTGTTTACATTTAATTATTGTTTGCTTACTCGTATCCATGTGACAGAATAATTGTAATGTAGCATGAATTACGTCAAATACTAGCCTACATTTATGCATTGCATAACTGCCCTTCGTTTATTAATTCCGCTTTTTTCTAATCTATTATGTAATGCAGGACCGCTTACTAGGCTAACAGTCCCCAAAGCCCCCGCTAAAGATGAGAATTATGCAAATTATTCCGACATGATTGTGTAGGTTACGGCCAGTTACCTCCGTAACCACCTCAAAGAAAATGTTTCAAACTGTTTAAGATTTAAATTTACTTGTCTATTGACTACGCTATAGGTGTATCAACCGAAAGTCGATGGTAGGCTAGCCAAGATCACCAATGTTATAGAGTAACTATTTGAGAATAAGAACATCGGAAAGTCATCATCTAAAAAAAACGGCAAGAATTGCCTCATTCGGAAAATGATAATGAAATAAACCACAAAGTTGGAGAAAGTCCAAAAAAATTTAGAGTTATTAGTTACAAAAGCAGAATCTGAAAATTATCCTCGATACTTTACGAGATTTTTGAAATGAAAAAGATCAGGTTCAATTTCTGGAGGAGAGCGTCTTCGCAAAATTGTCAAGGCTATGCTTGCGCTTGTGAAAATAGTTAAATATGAAGAGCCTGATTTTAGTTGCGACGAGACAGAATTTGCTTTTGGAGCTATGCACGGTAATTCAATGTTCCTCGCTGAAGAAGTGAACGAGATTAAAATCCCTCGAACATATAAAGAAGCAATTAGTGACCCTAAGTACTCTGCACAGTGGAAAGCAGCTATGGTAGAGGAACTCTCAGCGCTTATCTTAAATAAAACTTGGAAAACAGCAATTTTACCTTCGAATTCAAATCTAGTATCATGTAAGTGGGGTTTCACAATCAAATTGAATCCAGATGGCTCTATCGAGGGACTCAAAGCACGCTTAGTAGCGCGGGGCTTCAGTCAAATTGAAGGACAAGACTACGATGAAACTTTTGCTCCAACCGTTCGCATGGATACTTTGGGACTATTTTTCGCAATAGTTGCAGCGGAAGACTTGGAGTGCTCACACTTTGGTATTAAAAACGCGTTTACTGAATCTCATTTAAAAGAAGAAATCTATCTCGTACTACCCCCACATATTTCAGTACCTAGTGGATATGTTTTGCGACTACTTCGAAGCCTATATGGATTGAAGCAAGCTTCCCGAGACTGGGATATGCTTTGCAGAGAATGTTGACAAAATGTAACTTCGTTCAGAGCTTGGGCGATCCATGTCTCTTTACTCATGAAAATGGACTAATACTTCTTGTGTAAGTTGATGACATAGTAGCTGCCGCGCCAAGAGCTTCTCTCATTGAATGGTTTTTCAAACATCTATCTCGAAAATTCAATGCTAAGGACTTAGGAGGGGGGGGGGGCTGAAAAGGTCTTAGGCGTAAGAATAACTAGAGACAGCAAAATTGAAAATTTACCTAGACCAAAAGCAATACTTAGCTGGAGTTCTCAACAAGTTAGGGATAAGCTTATAGTCCCTAATGAGTCAATACCTTTGGGAGAACTACTGCTGTATAGAAACTAACTTTAGAGAGGCCTTTTCTTAACAAAACTGACATTGAATAAATTAAATTGGTTCAATACATCTGGTGATGATTAAAAAAGGAATTAATTGTAATATACATTGTCGCTGGATGCTTTTTAGGAGACCAAGTATGAGACATGTTTTGACGGCTATCAAGTCACTCAATTCCTTCGACTAGTGTGCGGTTGCTCGAGTTACTATTGATGAGCTTTTCGAAAAATTCTGTTTGTCCACGAACTTCCCGTTCATCAGAAATCTTCATTGCATTATCTATTTGAATTCTGGGTAATGATGCGTCTCAGGAGTTCCATCCTCGAGAGACAAGTTGATCATCGTCGTGATACTCCTGAGAATCCCCAGAACCGTTTGAATCTGAATCAAAAAATATATTCAAGTTATCTGCCTCTTCAAATCAGCATGAGCTGCAGGTCACCTTCGGTTTACTAACCGTTACATTCATCTTGTTCAGAGCGTGAGAAGGAATACCCGTTTATATTTATTTTGTCAATACAATCCACAACGTCGTTTCTAATTGAAAAAATTCCGATTATACTCAAAAAGTTCATTGGTTGAAAATTATATATATATATATATATATATATATATATTTTTATTTCTCCTTAAAATTTGCCATGTACAGTAGGTGTTCGGAACCCATTGTAAGATTAACGAACATTGGGAAATCGGCTTAGTATAAAGCAACTATCTCTGCTATAGTTCTTTAGTGATTTTGATAAGATCATGCTAGTGAAGCATTCCTGCACTTTATTATTATAACTATGGTCCATGTCTTTTTGTAAGACGTGCGTCGTCTTGTTGAATTTATCATACCTATTTTAATTAGCTTTAACTCATCCGAAGAATCACACAATTCCTTTTAAATAACTTATAAGAACCAGATCCGTGACAGTAGGTACCCTTGAAATAAAATATATGGCATGGTGTTGAAAATTTCATCATAAAATAAGCAGTAAAAGCTTGTACATATAAAATCAATTTTTATGTTTTGTTTCATCATGCTATGTGATAATTTATTCTCTCAATCATACTTGTCTTTTTATGTCAAATACATTAAAGCACGTATCCACTACAATTAACAACTGCCCAATCTCTTACTCCTCCACCATCCTCCAACTCTACGCACCACCAAAGTACTTCTTTTGCTTTATCAAGCTGGCCACTCTCTTCATATGCTCTGGCCAATGCAAACCATGCTTCACTATGATTCCACCCTTGCCCGGTTTTAGTTAAAGAGTTAAGGAGTCCAAATGCCCTGTCACGTGCGGCTAATCGATTGAGAAAGGCTGGAGAAGGGTCCTTGTAATTTATTTCATGTGCAGATATAGAGATACTGTTAGAAGTATCAACTCTTGGGTTATTATTTTTGGAGTCCGAGTTATTTGGTCTAACTGCCGCTAATGGATCAACGAGATCTCCAGGTACCGTAGAAGTGGTAAAAGAATTCGTGCCTAAACTTTGTAATACTGTTAGATTCGGATCTTGTTTGTCAGTATTTGTAGACGAAGACAGGGGCTTCATTGTATCAGAGAGATTAAGACTGGGTATTGAGGGAGGTAAAATAAGCTTTTTGGTGTATATATCCATCAAGATATTAGAAAGACCAACAATTGCCTTGGGATGATCACGAAAATGTGAGAGGGCAGATTCAAAATTAGTTATTGCCGAATTAGGAAAACCTTCCGCTATAGCAAGGTAACCAAGCTTATTGAGCATGTTAGCTTCCTAGTCGATAAATGATTCAAATTCAAAAAGCTTACCTCACTATAAATATCACTCCTGAGTTCGGTAACTGTTTTTCCACCTTCCCATATAAATTTACTAGATAGACAAGAGTTTGAGTCATTCAATATCTCGGATTCAATTAAGTTCACCAGCTGGTTTGCTTCTTCTATAGCACCCTGTGCATCATCATACATAGATGCCCGGCGATAAAACTCACCAATGAGAAGCCATATTTTGACTAGAATAGTCATCTTTTGTCTTTTCTGTTCTTTCTTGGAAATCATTACAGTGGGGCTAGAACAAAATAATGAGCTAGGTTTTCTAGAACTGTAATTTTCCTGGATTAAACTTGGCTCGGCAGATTTTATAATATTTTTTGAGGCGTTCTCGGTCGGCGTGACACGAGAATCTGGCTGTATTGTATCAGTTGGAGCTGATTTATCTATCGAAGTCGAGGATGTTTGATTGTGTTTTCTTATCTTTGTGAGTGATACTAGTTGTTCTTGATTCATAGTATCGGGCTTCCTGCGTACACTTCCAGCACTTAGACTTTGACTTTGATTTCGCTGCCGATCTCCGACTGAGGGATTGTTCTTGTAAGACGTATTCTCTATTTTCTTAGGGTGACTAACGGACTTTCCCTTTACTGGTTCATCACAACTAGCTGCACTCATATTTAGAGATTGGCGCTTCCCTTCTTTGCTATTATCACTGGTTATATGGATAATAGGTGCATTTAAATATTTAGTCTGATCATCGTTTATATTATCATGTGCTTTTCGAATTGAACAATTCAATATACTTTCCCTTAAGCCTTTTCCGGTAGGACTTTTTGTCGGAATTGTTGTCAAAGTACTATCAGGTAACCTTTGATTAATTTGCGAATCACCAAAAAGTTTTATATACAATTTTAAGATCTCATAACTTTCATTTATCGCTACATCTGGCCCCTCTAAAAGTTCTATCAGGGAAAGCTGCGTCATTTTAACTTGAAGAAGATTTTCCTTTTCGTAATAATCCATATTATTTATAATACTTTGATCATAACCTGGAGAGTTAATTTCATTTTCGCTTGAAAGACCATCCGAAGTAAGATTCAAGGGATCATTAAATAGCTGAAGAGCACCTTCACAAGACTTCAAAGCTGGAAGAAATTCTTGACGTGCACTGAGTAAAAGAGCTAGTAGATGCCACAGCGAAACTGACAATCTTTCTTTTGCAATAGGTCTGGAAAATTCTACGTTCTTATTTTGAGAATCCTCCGATGAGTTTGAGAGAAGTCCAGTCTTTATTGCTTTGATAGCTGCATCTATTTGCCTTCTTTCGGCAAGGACGAATCCAAGTGCAAATAAAGTTTCGGGGTTATTAGAGCTCTGGAACTGTGGCAAAAGCGATTTATTAAAACATTCAACTGCCTTTGCCTGAATATCAGATCTAGAAGCTGCATCAAAAGTTACTCGTGCCCACTGTGCATATCCAATACCAATACAGCGCCAAATTAGAGCAAAAGTTAGCGGAGAAATCTTAGTATTGTTTTCATTTGAATTGATAATATGTCGAGTCTCCAACCAATTTTCAAAAAATTGGCTAGTTTTATTCGCCTTTTCTGCTAATTCATATGAGCCATAACGACATAATGCGTTGATATACTCAGAAGCTACTCTTAGAACTGTGTCATCATCATCCAGTCTATCTATCAAATGGCCAGTCTTTTCTAATCGGGATTTACCTTTCATTACTATCACAATATACATGTCAAATGCTTTAAAGGCTAAGTTAAATTCAGCAATTGCTAAATGGACAGTAAAGAGATGGCGTAGAATTGCTGTCGAATGAAATGTTTTCTTCGCTGCTCTGTAGAGTATTTCAAGAACACCTCTACTAATAGTAACAGCTTCACTTTCTCCCACTGGTCGATTCTCTTGTCTAATTCCACACATAATTCTCCAATTTCTCATCATTAATTTTACGAAATCCTCAATCTCTATGTTGGCTTCATCAGGTTTGGGAAAGTGAATCTCAGCCATGAGAAGAGACTCATAATATGCCTCTACTTGATTAAGCTCAGATCGCTGCAGTGAGCTTAATGTCACTTCATTGGATGATGTGGATAGGTTATCTGAATGAATTGGCAACCCTTTTCGTAACAATTTTGACAGTACAACGTAATACTCTTTCCAAACATACCTTCTACATACTTCAACTAAGGGTAGACGACCACCAACTGGATTTGGAGTATTAGTATCCCATAGTCTAGCCCAAAGGCGGAACGCCAAAAGCGTGGTCTTCGTTAAGTCTGATGAATAGTTTTTTTTTAAAATACCACTAGAAAGAGTGCATACACCAGTCAAGAATAGTTCAACCCACATTCGTAATTCAGTTTCTTGGCTATCTGAAAAATTCAAGTTTGATATCACTGGTAGGGTAGACTGAAAAACGGACAAGGCTTCCGTTGCACTGCTTTCTTTTTGTAATAGAGTTCCCTTAACATATGAGGCTTTGATGGCGCATAATCTCGTTGATTTGGGCGACTCATTATCAGAATTCTCTATATTGGAGAACTCCTCATGAATGTTTTTAGGGAGACATGCTAAAGCAAGAGTTGATTCCCCTAGTAACCAATGTATAGTACTTAGACAAACCTGTGCCTGAAATTTGTCTTCGGCATGTGTGCTCTCTTTTTCAATTATATCATTTAGTTGACTCGTGTACTTGGAAGCGCCTAAAAGCTTGGGGATACTTTTTGTTTGAGTGAGAGTGCTTGGGAGATGTGATCCATGTGTGAGCTGTTGTAATTCTAGGGCAAGCGCGTGTTCTGATTCGGCTGTCAAAGTAAGACCTGAAAACTACTATCAACTTCTGCAATTAGGCTCTGCCATTTATGCCAGATATTAAACTTAAATTGATATCATGGGTACGTACAAACTCGCTGAGGTGCATGTTTTTTTACCTTCCGAATCAATTCAGGCAATGCATTCCATTCCCCATGACTCCGCGCATCATCTAATTTCTGAATAAACAAACTTGCTTTTGTTTGCTCGCGCTAAAAGATTTTAGATGTTGTGTGAGACTGAAAGAGTCTAAAGGGTTACAAGCTTACTTTCATGTTGAAATTTGGCGAATTATATCAAGACAACAAAGCCTTACTTACAGACGAGCTCTTTTAATCTTTAACAGACCCCCGTTATAGCACCACCGAATCAATCAACTATGCCATTATGCAGATGCATTGGTTTTTGAGATTCAGAGAAGTTTAGTAGGTTGGACTTAAAGACACTATTGGATTAAGACAAGTTTGTTTGTTACCCATGGTTTGGGAAATACTAGTTGAGAAGGTATGATCTGACAATTCCTGGGGTTGTAGAGTTATGACATCACCAGTTAATTTACAAGGATCCCTAAATACCAATTACCAGCCGGTTAAGAAGAAACAGTATTATTATCAGTTGCTATGACAACTTCAATGCTCTTCTTTACACTCTATATCCACGGTATTAGGAGCACCGCATGAATTAAGACAGGGATATAAGGTGTGTAGAATTTCTAGTCTAGCCAAATTTATACATGATCTCCTTGTGAATCTCTAAAATTTATATGGCAAAAATTGGCCAGAAAATTCAAAGCACGAGGCTATTTTTATTTCTATTTAAGGTTCTAAGCCTGATTTTTACATCAAGCGAATTTTCTTTTGGATTTAGACCTGGAAAGCATAGGGAGCACTTTATAGGTGATATGTTCTTCTGTTCAAATTCTTTCATAGTGTAAGTCGACGAATGTGATGGGGCGTTATCCTGTATTTCAGAAAGATTTGGTCTTAAGCGGACCATGCTATCAATGAGGAGGAGAATCTTGTGGCAGTAACGCTCGGATCAATTGTGTTAAAAGTTATATATTGACATTCACTAGTTTAGGTATGGTATGTTCGTATATTATCAGATAGGGTTGGATATGATATGTGAATATATATGTATATGTGTATGTTGATATATATTCTATGTAAACTATATGTTTCTATATATTCATGTGTGGGTAATTTCATCTATTTATCCTCATTTACCCCTTTTTCAGACAAAAGCGAAATCATGTCTTAGACGATGATTCTCATCTCGCCTAATATTAGAATATATTTATGCTCGCATAATTATTCATCATAATTATGCTTACAGGTACTAGAATTACATCATACCTTTAACAAATTGATCCCCATTTTTTTCTCCCGAAAGAATGATGGTCCTCTTTCCAATCCAGTAAAGCTGCCCTAAAACATCCAGCTAAGTCGTTTCCTGAGGGCGTCTACCACGTAGGTCTCATCATACCTTTCACCAGACTTAATTCTTTCATTAGTCATGTACATAGTAAGAAAGAAAAATGATTAGACCAACAATTCGTGTTATAAAAGTACTTAAGCACTGGCGATCAGTTGCCCAAGTTTCATCAGTCCAAAGAATAGACATCCAGTCTTTAATCGTTCAGTCAAGGTGAGCTTCAGCCCACACTTTCCGAGCCCTTTTAGTTCTTTTAATTAGCTGAGCCATTGCCTCAGTTTTACAGCGTGAAAATCCTCTCCTCTTGAGTGCCTTTTGTATCACAAACTCGTTTAGGTCTCAATGCTTAAAGAAATCCGCAGCTAATGGGAGAAAAGTCATCTGGCGACTGTTACAAGAGAAACAAGTAAAATTTCCCAAATCATCGACTTGTGTCTCCGAGAGTTTATAATTTGGACCAGGTCATTTTTGGGGTTGAGTTTATTGGGTCCGAGCAGCGTGGCCATCTTGATAAATAGACACACACAGTTGCTGGGCAACTTCGCTTCATGCCCGAGTCATTCAGAGTCTTGACCTGTTAAATATCCAGTAATAATTAACTTAGATCTTCATGTGGTATGTAAATTCACCAGGAGGATTTAGTCTCTGTTGGAGGTGGGCGACGAGTTGAAATTTGTCCCCCACCTCCAACTATTGTTTACTGGTCCATGCATCATTGGCAACCGTTACTGCTAATGGCCCCGATGCCATCACATTACCCCCCTTCTAGACTAAATGAGCTAGCTCCTGTGAGTTATTCTACCTGATTAATCGAAAATTAGTTTTAATTCTTATTTATATATATTCTCTGGTGAGACCCAATCATTGGGAATCATAAAATATTTTCAAGGGCCCTCTTGTGTTGGGTGGCGGTGATGATAATCTGTTATCCTTTAAGGGCAGTATTTGAAGTCTTCCCAAGATGCCATTCAGGCCTGATGTCCAAATCATAGTACCCTTTATACAGTGCTTTGTACTTTAACTTTGTTCGAAAATATCTAGAGCTAACAATTCCTTCCACCTCCAATTCTTCCATAGGTTCTGAATTCCCTTCTCTTTAAACAGGCTGTGGCTGCAATAGGCAATTATTTTGATTTGAGGTTGGGTTAGATGTATCTTGGTGAAGTAGCCATGGATGGAAAACATTATGAACTTTCATTTGATCAGGGATTTTCAATTCGTAGGCCGATCTGTTGTGAATAATTCGGGTGATTTCAAACGGGCCTTCATTTTTATTACCAAGTTGTCACGATGGGGGGTGACAGTCCAAGGTTGAACTTTTGTTTTATTCTGAGAGTAATTGTTAGTGGCCCATGAAAATGGATGGCTATCGATGATTGATGACTCCGCGTGATTGATAAAGGGTAACTAGTAACGTTGGAACTAATGACTATTGATACTAGAGATATCTGAGGGAACCTAAGATGAGAAATTGGTGGTAATGATGCTTTTAATTAATGATATGGGTAAAAAATAATAATTGACGAACTAATGATGTCTAGGATAACAGAAGACTAAATGAGAGGAACCTAATTACAGCGGAATATGTTCTACTATATACAAATTCTTACTCTCATGTTCTTTACCCACGTTAGTTACATAGCGAGAAAATATATTTTGTTGTTCAGGCATTATACGGCGTTTTGCGGTGATTGTCTTCCACTCAAACTCAGGGAGAGGCACCTTGCTAGGCCAGGATTTACCGGTATTGCAGAATATATTTATGAAAACAAAACTAGCGAAACCTGACACAAAGCAACATTGAAATCCAGTTTTATTTTGAGATTTTGCGCATCTTACCAAACTTTGTCACCTATTTAGTATGCAAGTACTGGCTGACGATGTTTATTAGCGTGTGTAGCTTGTTTTGCTTATGCCCATGTGAGTGACTGTTGAAGATGTTTCTGTATTGCGGACAGCTTGGCAACTAGATCATCCGCACTTAGTTGTTAAATGCAGTTGAAGCCTGATAGGCCAAGGAGGTCTGGAGGTTCAATACCAAGGCGCGGATGATATCCCCGGACAACAAAGAACGGAAAAAGTTTATTTGATTCATTTTTTTGGTTCAATGCTACTATTTGGGCTTCGGGTGAGAGGTCTGCCCAATTTTCCTCGTCGTCATTTACGTAAAATCTTAGATATTGCTTTAGCATTTTAAAAGCGTTTTCTTATTGAACATCGGTCTCAGGATGATAAGTAGTTGTAGGTTATATACGAACGTCTCCTCTATTCATTATCGATCCCAGAATTTCGAAATCCATTGCTTTCCTCTATCACAGATGATTGTTTCTGTGTATCTATCATATGCCACAACGTAGTGCCTAGATCCATCAACAACTACTTCAACATGTAAGATTATAGTAGGTGCAAATCGACGCCCTTTTGAATTCCTGTCAACTAAAACAAGAACGTGACGATACGTATGACCGTGACTCTTGCAAGAAGGCAAGTCTTCAGCAAATTCCATAGCAAGAGTTCGCTATTCTGAGAATGTAGGCTCGAGCGGTAGTAACAGGCCTTGCATCTTTTGGGTAAAAGATTTTTTTCAGTCTGCAATCGTAACATCTATGAACAAATATTTTCGCAGCAGTAGACATTGTGATCCAAAAGTAAGATCGGGATAAAAGTTCATATATTCCTTAAGTTCCGGCATGTCCAGTGGCCTCGTGATGCATTTTAAATAAATCATCTCTGAGCTCCTTATCTTGCGGCATATACAGTTTGCCATATACATAAAGTTGGTGATTTTTGACTTCCATATCTGTCATTGAGATCTTGTAACCTTTTTCTACTAAGGAAGAGGGAAGTCGTCTTTCACCAGCCATTTTGGGGTTCATCATATTTAGGAGATCTTCATCATTTACATAGACCTGAAATAAAGCTTGTTGAAGGTCCCAATCATTATCATTTTCTTCATTGTCTTCATGTTCGTCACTCTTATCATGTTCCTCGTCTCGTTTGATCTTAGGATCATTAACTCTAGTATTAGAATTAATTTTTTCTTGAATATTCAATGCTTTAGCGAGCGATAAGGCAGATACAGATGGTTGTAAATTGGTTTCATCACTTTTTTCCATTTGCTCCACGACTAATTTGTTCCAGATTGAGTGGATTTTTTTATTTAGATGGGATGAGCGTCTGTTAGGTTCTAAAATGTTTTTATCATTTTGTATAATTGCAAGAGACATTTTTTTTGTCATTCCTGGCTCAAGATTATGGCTTTTTAATAAGAATTGATGCTAGTATTGTAGTTTTTGGTCGATTTGATCAGAAGGCATGTCTTGTGAGCAACGCGTGAGACCATTTGGTTTAGTTTGCTGTATACCAGACTGATAGCTAATTTTAAAGTTAAACTGGGAGAGAAATCCAACCCATCCTGCCTGTCTTCGGTTAAGCTCCTTAGTCGTCATAAAATATTCTAGATTTTTTCCTTCCGCTATCATAAGTTCTAGTCTCCAGCCAGTTTTTAAAAGCTCGGAAAACAGTTAGTAACACTTTGTCATAAATATCGTAGTTATAATTTTGTGGTGACATTTTGTTGGATAAGTAGGCCATTGGTCTCAAGACTCCATCGTTAATTTCAATAGTGTTCTGGCCGTAACAAAGTCTAATGCATCTGTTCCTACCCATGTCTATTTATCAAAATTGAAGTGAGCGAGTATTGGAGATATTATAAAGGCTATTTTAAGTGTATTAAAAGCATCCTGACAAGTCCAAGTCCTTTGAAAAGGGATTTTTTGTATCTTCTTTATTTTCTTTAAGACGTGTTAGATTTGTGAGAGGTACAACTAGTTGAGAAAAGTTCTGTATGAGTCGTCTATAAAAATTCGCAAAACCAAAGAAAGCTTGTACATCTTTGATATTTTTTGGTGTTTGCTATTCTGTGATTGCTTTTACTTTGATACCGTTTGTAAGCCTTGAGTACTGATATATACACCTAGATATTTGACTTCTTGCGTTAAGAAAAATCTTTTTTTTTCCGCCTGTAATTAACTATCCCTCATACGTTGTAACAATTTTTGAACGTGTTGAGCATGTTCACCACGTATCTCACTGAAGCAGAGGATATGATCGAAGTAGGCAGTATTGAAAACGTCTAGATATTCTCAGATAGAAGAGTTAATTAAACTTTGAGAAAAGTAACTGGCGCATTACATAATCCGAAGGGCATTACCAAATATTCATACTATCCGTAACGTGTATTAAAAGCAGTTTTTTCCTCATCGCCTTCTAACATCCGTACACGATTGAATACCCTGAATACATCTAAAGTAGTGAAAAAATCGGCACAACTGAGTGCACCTAGAGTTTTATTAATGATTGGTATTGGGCATCGGTTTTTAATTGTGAATGCGCTTAGAGCACGATAGTCTATGTAGGTACGGGGACCACTTTCGGGTTTTTAAGCAATCCAAATTGATGCTCCGAATAAGGAGGAACTGTTGCGAATGAATCATTTTTCTAACATTTTGACTTAGCACTTTTTAATCGCTCAGAGCTCGTCTCTAGATATCAGTTTACTCCTCAGAAAAGGGGATGTTATGCTTAGGTCTACAAATCTTATTTCATGGTCTTACCTAGGGCGTCGTGGTGGCAACGTATCAGCATCTTGTTGTATAAAAACATCGACATAGTCATGAAATTCTGGCGATAATAGTAGCTTTATTTGTTCAACTGTCTGAGGTTCTTTCCCCTTCAGAAAAATCTCGTAATCTTCAGAAGTTTGGCCGACAGTTCCCTAACTCATTGTTGTAGTTATAAATTTTAATCTCTAAGCTAATCGATTTCTTTTTGGCTGGAGAGAATCTCTTGACGGTAGCAGTCGCACTTGTCTTTGGATCGTTTTACCTTGAGGAACTTGAATATCTCATGCTCTACTCTTCTAACTAAGTACTTCTAATATTTAACTTTACCTCATTATCCGGCTGAATGCCGTTGCGCCCTCAGCAGAGCCTAAAAGTCAGTCTATTCCCTCTTGTGGCTTACTTTTTCCAATCTCTCACTTGATCCTTGACCTGGTTTCTCTAATCTGTAAAATCTCTTGTGTTATGCCATGAAATCCCAATATCCTACGCACGCCGCGAGTAGTTGACCAAGAATCTGTATTGAAAGTCCCAGTTAGTTTGGGAATTGTCCTCGAGGCTTAAGTTCTAATCTTAATACTTCGAAGCTTGTAGGGTAGTATCTTAGGCATCAATTTTTTTCTATTTCTATCATTTTCTCTGCGAGTAACTGCTTAACCGCTGCATGAGACATATTTTCAGTTGACAGGTTCAGTAATGCTTTCTATGCTACTCTCTAAGCTAGCCTGTCCGCTAATTCATTGTGTCCAACTCCTACGTAGCTTGGAATCTAGATAGGAACTATTTGCCCCACTTGAAGTTGAGGTGACTTATTCCCTGAATTTTATTCTCTTTGGAGTTTCCTAATCAAAATTGCGTCGTTCTAATCTATTAGACTGTCTTTATCATTCGTAGCCCTCGCCATAGCCTGATTACCCGTTCAGACGATTACATCAATAGCAAAACGTGTAGGCAAATTCCTGATTGAGACCTAAAGTCCCTTTTTAATCGCAATGATTTCTATTTCAATTAATTCTACTTTTCTGTTGATACAGAATTCCTGTACCAGGATTTCATGACCACCTTTAAATAGAACGTAGGCTCTCCTGACTCTACCTTCTGTTGTACGAGACCCGTCCGTATGTCAAAGTATGTCATGAAGACTTGGCTGTGTGGTACCAGATTTCCCAGAAGTCATATTTACTAAATAGGCCAGTTTTGAGTCAGTGGACTCAGGGAGAAGATAGGCTATCCCAGTAAGGCGGATAGTCGCTAAACTGTAGGCTCTTTTCCTCAAAAGATATCTGACATCAAGCGTTTGGATCCGTAAGGCTCTTCCTAAATCGAATTTCTACTAATAACGCATGTGCTGTGGAAATCTCAGCCTCTCGGTTAAGTGCCGGCTTAGGAGAGGTCCGGCACACAAGAAGAATAGCTCAGAGGCTCAAATTGATCGCTTATGATAGCGTTTCCAAGTGCTGGGCGCATTTATGCCTCTGTTCCTATTGGTTTTTATGTTCCTATTTTAAAATGTGATCACTCAGCCACCAGACCTCTGCCCCAAAGAGAGTAACAGGGGGGACACAAGCTTTAACTGCGTGTCGTACCAAGTAGGCTGGAGACCCTTTCATTGTGTTACTGAGGCGATGAAGATACACATCTAATGCTACACCTTTATGAGCCCATTATTTCGTGTGATAGAGTAAAAAAAATCTTTCTGTCTAGCATAACTCCAAGCCAACGCGTGACCTGATTAGCTGAGAGTGTACTTCCATCGAGCGTTATAGCTGGGTACTCTTTAGGTGATGGGGCTAAGCTGAAGCGTTGAAGCTCGCACTTATCCATGTCAAAGAAATGGCACTCTGTCTTCCCCAGTCCAAGAGGACCTGCGCTTCTCTTTCTAATTTTTTTGTACACTCTGTAAGTGTGTGTCTAACTTCTAAAATTACCATGTCATCTGCGCAGTTGATCTTCAATTTCTGGTTCCCTAGTCTTAAGCATGGCTCAATATACAGCATAAAGATATTTGAGGATTCTGCGGAGCCTTGTTGAAGACTGTGGGCTAGTCAGGCCTCATGAGACTGAATTCCCAAATTGCATTCTAGTTGTTCTGTTAGTTGTAAATGACTAGACCCATTCTTTGATCTAGCATAGCCATCCCTGATCACTAAGTCGTCATTGCGTCCTTCCTGGGAGAATGGTGTCGAAAGCTCCTTTTACTGGAGTTCCAGCCAATCTTATAAAAGACAGGTAGTGACATTTACGTATTGCTGTTTCTTCACGCAGATAGGCTGGGACTCGTGCCAACCAGACAAGGAGTGTCATTTGTGTATTGTCGTTTTGACAAGGGGCAAGCTGTGGCTTGTTGAGTTATAATTTGCGTGCCAGCTTTGTAGTATCACCTTTATCTATTACCAACTAAGCCTTTTAGAAGCATATAAATCGTGAAGTTTGAGATGTATCTCTACTAGCTAGGTTCTGAAATATCGGTTAATCACAACAATGATATGTAAAATCGTATGGTTGTGTTGTAATATTGCCACGAATGTAATTTCCACGTAGAGCTATATAGGTTTTGACTAAATATATAGATTCAAGTCTACCGGCCCGGTCTTTTTTAATTCTCATTTACTTACTGGCAGGATACAAGAATAGATACAGTACTACTATACGTTTTTTGTAATACGAAATAGGTTAATGTTGATGGTGATGTAGGGATTAGAAATAAAATATTCTGGTTGTCAGGTAAAAACATCGACCATTGCTGCCCTCACCCTATTTATTGTAGATACGACAAGGGGGTGAGATGGAGCTAAGATCAACCGAACTAGCAGTGATCCATAGTATTTAAGCCCCGCTAAGATCCTAGTATCCGAAAATTCACCGTGGTAGTAGGATACAGCTTCAGAAATATTATGTAGGTGTATTTTACAATCAGAAAAATGTATTAAGGGCTCAAATAGAGGTGGTTGTGTTTTAAAGAAGAGATTATGGAAAAGTTTAGATAGATTACGCGCTAGTAAAATTTTGATCTGTTTCGTTAATCAGGCATCAAAGTCACGTAATAAAGACTTTTTATATATACATTACCGTTCAATTTGAATCTAGAATGCAGCGTGGCACGCGTGGGACTTATCAGAGCATGCTGATTGGCTAGCTACACTTAAATGGAGTATGCCAAAATTAACCATATTTTTACGCGTTCAATTGCCTCTACTTATTTATGTGGTCCGAAGAGTTAAAAGCGCCCCATTACAGTGTGCTCTCACTTACCTTAATTTCTACAGCTATTATTTTTGCCATGAACCCAAGGAAAATTATTTTGGATTGCTTAAGGGTTTTTCCAAGCGAGTATCTTCATGTCCCTCCCACCCGAGCTTCGAGTCCTTTGCGACCAGTTGTCTTCAGTCCCAGTAGTTGAACTGATATGTCTGCTCCCGAACCTCTCTCAGAATATTCTGTTTTGTAAGGAATTAATATCAAACTATACACCTCAATCAGACGTTCCAGGCGCTTCTGTACTTATCCACAAGTTGAAAACACAATTAACTACTCTGCTGAATGGCAAGCAGCCAGAAGGAAGATTTGTTGCTACTGTCTTGATTAAAGCATATATCGATGTTGGGGGGTGGGAGGCGGTGAAATCTTTAGGGCCTTGGGCTCGTGGCTTGCTTGCTATTTTAGGGGTTAGTGTTTTGAAAATTTGTCATAATGATTTATTAATCTTTGTGTATTAGAAGCCGGATCATATCATATCAAAAGAATTATGTGTAATAACCCTTACCAAACTATATATTTTGATTCAAAATTACCCAAGTCTTGTGCGTGAGATAGTAACTCCTACACTACCTGCATATATAACCGCATGTCTTAATCTTTCATCTCCCTCATCGTCAAAAAAAGTATCCAGTATCTCTCCAACACTTTTAAAAACAATATTTAACTCCTTCTGCGCCCTCATTCTTCGGTATGCGAGTATCTTCAGACCATTTTCATCGCAAATTCGTCTTCTCATAAGCCGATTTCTTGTACCATCAGCCTCAGAAGTTCCTTATATCTCACAATCTTTGAAAGAAACTGCAAGGCACTTATTCATACGTCTTCATGAAACTGCTCCAAAAAATTCTTATAGTGAAGAATGGCACAATGCTATAACAGATCTTGTCCGTAATATTCACGTGACATCAGATCAGATCTTCCGATCTATCGTCGAAGATTGGGAATCATCCGTTGGCTACGTCACTGAACCTGTTGATATAAATAAAGAAATCCAAGGTGGGGGTGATTCTAGATATCTCACTCCTTGGAACGGTATAGAGGCCGGTGCAGATAGATTAATCAGTCTTTTAGAGTTTCTGGCAATGTATTTTTTAGTTGATACTTCTGGCCCTATTACTGTGCCTATTGGGATTATCAAAGATATGATAGACCGAATACTTTCGGTAATTCCTACTGGTGAATCTACAGGCGAAGATAATAGTATGCAATTGAATCCTGGGGTTGGAAAAGATGAAAGAAACGCCTTATGGTGTAGGATACCTTACATACACATTGCTGCATTACGACTCTGGTCAGTAATTGCTGATAGAATGAAAGAAAATTTTGTATCACTTGCTCAAGTGTGCTTCGACCAGTTAGTGTGGGTTTTTCCGTACGGCAAGCATAATTCTGAATTTCGGCTCACCACATTCGAACTAATGTCACGGATTCTCTTAATTTCTGGTAAAGGCCTTGAGAAAGGTCAAGTTAATAAAGCTTCTACTATCATCAAATCTTGTTGTGATGAATTGTATAGCGACAAAAACTTCACAGAGAGACAGGAAGGAAATGGGAATAAAGTAATATCAAAATTAAATGAAAAAAAAAATCTCATCATCGATCTCTTCAAGCAACAAGCAACAAATTTGAGTATTCCATCGCAAATGAAAGATTCGGAAGTTTCCCTTGCTGCTTCCCGACTCTTGCCTTTGTTTCTGTCACATATATCACAAGATAATTTCAATCTTTCAATACGCTCCATGATCGATCGAACGGCAATTTTGAGCAAGAATAGAGAAGCTATGCTGGCAAGTGTGCTCAACCCTATCAAGGGAAATTGTGATAGAGAGATACCCAGTATTTTGCCTTACCTTACCCAAGCATTTGCTAGTGATAACGTTGTGGAAATTTTACTACGTCCTCGTATGCCACAAGTATCATTAACGGAAGAGAAGTCATACCATGAAGATTCCCAGAAAGATATTTCTATGAATGAAGAGATGGATTATGAACACGAAGCTCCTTCTCATCTACAATATAGCATTTCAGATGCTGAAGTATCCACAAGACCACCACCAGAAAGAGAATCGATGCTTGATATTGTTCCAACCATAGAAGACCAAGCAACAAAAGTCTTAGGTTTTAAGCGTGAAAATATTAATAATAATGATCAGGTTACTCCAACCCTCTTCTCCACCTCAAAAACCTTACCGGCGGATAATAAAATTAAAGATACCAAGATAACTAATAGTAAATCTGAGAAAGAATTGGAAATCTCTCCAGAAGAAAGTACCAGTGACGATGAAAGTGTGCATCTTACTATGCAACTAGATACCGACTCCGAATCAGAGTGAGAGATGGCTAAATTTAATTGCAGGGTAATAAAAATTAAACAATCGGTCAATTTGATCTAGAAATACGTACATAGCCTTAAAAAGCGCCAATATAGAGCAAAAATATAAAGAGGATTTTTTGAATAAAAGATAGTCTATATCAGCGATAAAAAATAATTTGGCTTAATTCGTTTAAAATCAATTGAATACTCCTTACAGGAAAGATTTGGTTCGAAATCCGGACTAAATATGTATGACATTGTTGGATTTTTAATTTTTCTCCTGGTCACTTTATATATGAGAGAAAGGTTCGGAGGCTAGCTAGGAAATGTGTACTCTGATATTATTTTACTCCTGACGGAAACAACATCACTTTTTAGACCTTAAGCGTTTTTACGCAAGAGTTGTACAGGAGCATCTCCAAGTCACATTAACTTCTTTTTCATATTTAGTTAACTCTGTTGAAAGTATCAGTTATGGTATTATCCGTAGATTTTATCTCAGGATAATGAAAATAAGTATTAGCCTTCGAAATAGCCACCATTGTATACGGATATTCTCTGTTTATATTTAGCAACACGTAGAAATCTCTGAAACTTCCTAAGGCACCTGTAGTGGGCGTGAACTTTAAATAGTTTCCTATAGAATTCCCATATACTTTACCAACTTCGGGAGCCGGGTAATCTGGGGCGGTCAGTAACATGGAGCATCGCGTAAATTAGACTCCCACAAATCGTTACGATCAGACTCGTACGATATTTGAGTAAGTAATTCTTCAAAAGGGGGATGATGAGATACATTTAAACCCCTTGATTCATAATGGGGGGGATATCCCGATATTTGGGTGGCAACAGACACATATTTGCATATTGAGCTACTAAGTAGCATTCATTTATTATGGCTCAAGACAATGTAATTTGGATCATATTACAGGAAAGATCCCACTGTGATAACCTCCACAAGATTCTCATTCTCACTAAAAAGTCGATAAACAAAGACAAGATTAAGTTTAGATATACCATCGCATTGGCTCTTCTACCTGCCATCGAACTCCATTCGCTTTTCTGCTGGAATCTTTCAATAAAATAGAAATTAAGTGTTAAGATTAGTTAAGAAACTATATGCCCGGGGAAGAAGTTTCAGGAAAAACCTGCCACTCAAACCAGACGAGGCCTAGACACTAGAGACATAATAGGCTGGGTTCAGGATATTTATGTGAATTATTTCTTTCCTATATCTAATTGATGTGTGACTCTGGAGATAAATTTGGTGTTTCTTGGGAACATCCCCAAAAGGTATAAACATTGCCACGGTGTCTCTCTAAGCACATTTATTAGTGCTTTAGTAGTTATTATCAGAAATAAATATTCTGTTTCTCGTACTCTTCAGTGCTCTTCTAGACTCTTAATCCAGTGGAGTGCGAAAACCCGATTTTGAATTGGTAATGTAGTGATTGTTTTCTTGGTCTTTGTATATCTTTTCCTCATTCATAATTGGCGCCACAACTTCCGCAAGCCATATCAGATAACTCCAGTAAAAAATTATGGAATGCGGAAGTTTTGCAACTAGTAAATGAAACCTTATATAGCTGCGTGACTATTCTTCCACGTATTATAACTGTGCAAGGGGTTGGATAAGGGTAGTGGTGTGGGGTGGGGTGGGGTACGTGTATCGCAACCCTTGAATCGAAGAAGGCCTATTCCCTACAATACCTCCCAAAACAGATGAAATTGAGTATTAGGGAATAAATTTATTCTCATATTTTCATTTTCATTTTCAGTACAGCCTTCATACATTATACTGAAATATAGTGGTCGAGGAAAATAGAGATCATATAAAGACAGGAGTGGGTTATTCGAAAATTGGACCAAAAATAGGCTATAAGTGTCAGAAACGACACAGTTCATAACTTCCCGAGGGGCCAAAACCGAAGACAAGCAAGGTTGTATGGGCCCAGATATGCCCTAATTTTTTTGTTTAGCCCTTTACCAATCTGAACAATAAGGGCTGATAGCGACTACATTTCTTATGTACAAGAGAAGCAATGCGGGTGAAAGACAATTAATCACTTGAACACACAGTTGGTGTTAGGTTACATCAACGCCGTAACTAATGGACAATATTTACCGCCAGGAATGAACGTGTTATTCTCATATCTTGAATAAAAGTATTGATCTCTTTTACTCTCAGCGGCTAAGGAAGAAATATGTTTTGGTTGGTTTTGCTCACTACTCTGAGGCAATTGAAGTGGACGCAGAAACACACACAATGATTGGTTCAAGTTTAAGCAGAGCCAATCAACGCGATATTTTTTTCAACACACATGTAAATTATCTCTTTTTGAATTTTTTGAAATGTCAGAAAGTAATTACTGAACTGTCTCTTCCTATTTATGTAAGAGAGTTTGATTTCAAGACCTCGATCGTATACGTGGAGGGATAAAATAATTTAGTCAATTTAATTGCAAGAAAAGGGTCATTTATCGTCTCGAAATGCCCCGCAATGTTAGGGTCAAGGTTATTTTTCGATCTTTATATTGGACCTTGACATTTGATACAAAAGAAGTATCGGCAGGGTTTTTGCTTCCTGTCATCGGAGAAATTCAACTGAGACTAACTAAGACTGTCAAATCTGATCAAATCTGATTTGATTATCTTTTCAATATCTCTTAAGACTCTCCTCGTCTTGAAACCTGTGCGTGATCAAGTATGATAGACAGCATAAGAGATCTTAGGCTCCAAACCAGAAATGTTGAAATAATGAAGGTTTGTAAATCTGATGGTCTCTATGGCGAAGACTATGGGGATTATCCTTCAGACAAATTATAAAAGGAATGCATTACAGGGAAGTACAACCAAAAAATTGGAGCCTACAGCAAGAAATTGATCAATCTCAATGTGACCCGTCGTCCGTTTCAATTTTACTGAAGTAAGCAAGCATCCTTTTGTTATGAGAGAAAAAATATTTGAGATATACCTATATGAGCAATGCAATAAATATTTGACGACAAGTATGATGCGGATCAATGTTGATTTTTAGATGATTTTACCGGTTATTTACAATGCCATAGAGGAAAGAAAGAATGTGAGGATTTGAAACACCCACACGGCATCGTCCATGTAAGGTCCGAACTAATCACTGCGATAACTTCAGACTCTCATTAAAGCATGGTTATATTCCATTATGGATTACCTATTCTCTCTCGCCACTTATAGGTTTCGATGCGTGGCTGAGCTAATGAATAGCATTGCCTGGTCAAGGATCGACGAGTTATTTAGACCGGCTGACTGTATCACGTGACTTACCTACTGTGCATAACGTTTGAACCTAATTTGACGTTTAGATCAAGTTTCATGCATAGTGCAGACCCTCGCACGAATGCTTCTGCCGAAAGATTGTAATACAGTAGATGATTGTTTCAGTGTGCTCACGGCGGTCAATCGGTTTCCAATTTTTGGTTTTGTCTCATAGTTTTCACTCTTAAGGGTAGAAGGATTCCTCAATTGTTAAACTAGAAACCTGTATTAAAATTCAGACTTTTTGTTGCCTTCCAGCTAGCTAGCTAGTTATCAGTGATTCCTGCACAGGCAAAATTAAAGTATTATTATGAACAGCTTTAGCTCAGGGGTCATCACCCCACCGCCTTCTGAAAATGGCGATGGATCAATGTGTTGCCCTGGTATCACTGAAGATGTAATCTTCAATTCTAGTCATCTGCCGCCTTCACCTCTTAATCGGCGCAGAGATAGATCCGATTTACAACAAGAAAAAGAAGCAAATCGTTCAAAGTCATTTACCAGTCGGCTTCAACGTTCCACATCTGTTAATAAGGAAGGTAGTTGTCAAAATCTTGGTAGGAGAAGGGCACGAACATTTCATCAGCCTACGTCCAATTTACCGATTGATCACGGTCTTAAAGCATTGGAGCCGCCGCGTGAGCAATCGTTGGTGAAAATGGCTTTCGCCGAGCAGCAACAATGGATCACAGTACAGCAAAAAACATTTACAAAATGGTAGGTGCCAATTGATGGACCTTGCTGCCTTCCAGAAAGATAATTGAACTGAATTTCACGTCAGGTTGAATACAAAAATCGAGTCACGCGAAATTGCCGTGGTTGATCTTGTCAAGGATCTAAGTGACGGCGTGAGTGAAAAGTTTTATGCTTGATGGCCACTTTTGAGGAGCTAATGTGATTGTTAGGTTATCCTTATTCACCTGATTGAATGTCTTTCTAACGAATCACTGGGTCGATATGCTGCAAAGCCGAAATTACGAGTACAAAGATTTGAAAATGCAAATCTCTCACTAGATTTCATAAGAATGAGAGGCATTCAAATGACAAATATTGGAGCTGAAGATATTGTAGACGGAAATCGCAAGATTATACTGGGTCTTATATGGACTTTGATTCTTCGGTTTACAATCTCAGACATAAATGAAGAAGGGATGACTGCAAAAGAAGGCTTGCTGCTCTGGTGCCAGAGAAAAACAGCTTGCTACGAGGAGGTCGACGTACGGAATTTCACTGATAGCTGGAATGATGGTCTTGCTTTCTGTGCTTTACTCGATATTCATCGGCCGGATCTAATCGATTATGATGCACTGGATAAGACTGATCATCGTGGAAATATGCAGTTGGCTTTTGATATCGCGACTAAAGAGATTGGGATACCGGATCTTCTTGATGTAGATGATGTTTGTGATGTTGCTAAGCCAGACGAACGAAGTCTGATGACATATATAGCCTATTGGTTTCATGCTTTTTCACATATGGAGAAAATGGAAAACGCAGGCCGAAGAGTAGAAAAATTCATTAGTAGTATGCAAGGTGCATGGGAGATGCGAAGTGCATATGAGAGACGAATGCGCGAACTTTTGGATCAGATAAGGGAACAAGTTATTAGATGGCAAGGTTCATCGTTTGTAGGGACATATGCAGATGCAAAGTCACAAGCCGTTGAATTTAGCACATACAAGAAGGGGAAGAAGCGAAAATGGGTCGCTGAAAAAACTGATCTTGCTACGCTACTCAGTAATATCAAGACAAAGATGAGCACATATCGGTTGAGACCCTATGATCCTCCTGCAGATCTGCGTCTTAATATACTTGATCAAGAATGGTCAAATCTAACAAGAGCAGAGATGGCGAAAGCACAAGAGATTAACGAAACTATCAGAGAGTGAGTTCAATTAGTTATAATATATTGTGACCTGACTAACAGTTTGCAGTATTAAGAATGCACTCCGCCGATCTTTTGCTGACAAAGCCAATGATTTTGCACTAACATTGAACACAATGCAGCTTGCCATATCAGGGCTTGAAGGAGACGTGGAAGATCAGATTTTGCACGTCCGTCGACTGAAGGGGAATTTGGAGCCATTAAACCAATATCTGGAAAAAATTGAGGAAGTTGATAAAAAATGCGAAGAAGCAAATATTGAGGAAAACGACTTTACCACGTATACTTATGATGAATTATGTTACGAATTAAGCTTAGTTAAAAACTCAGTTGCAAAGAAAATGGCCTTTTTGGATAATCAAGTTGTGGCTCGTAACATGACTAATCTTACACCAATTCAACTTGAAGAATTTGAAAGTGTCTTTAGACATTTTGACCGAGATGCTACCAATTGCCTCCAAGAACTTGAATTTAGTGCAGCTCTGGCATCACTTGGACTTGTCTTTAGTGAAGATGAAGTGCATGATTATTTTATGGAAACATCTAATGGACGCGACTATGTAACTTTTGAACAGTTTATTCGCTTTATGGTAGATGAAACTGAAGATCAAAATACTGCTGAGCAAGTATATCAGAGCTTTCGTGAGGTTGCAGATGGTAAACCCTATGTTACGGAGGTTGATCTTCGCCATAGTCTGGTTCCAGATGACGTGATTGAAAAACTTCAGACGATAGTTCCCGTACATCAAGGACCAGAACTCAAGGAAGATAAGGGCATACCACAATACGATTACGTTAGTTTTATGGAAGGATTAATTAATGAACCAGAAGACACATCTGCTCCAACTGATTGTATAAATGGGCGAAGTCCTAAGCATACTAATTTGAAACGGAGTAGTCACGATTTTTTGTGATAAGCAATCGGCCTGATTTTCAAAATGATAGTTTGAATGGCAAGTAGTATTTGGCTAACTATAAGCTACCGTTTTTCTCTTGAAATGTGGTTTTAAATTTAATGGGAGATGGCGTTGCGGAGCTGGGAAAGAGGAGTATTTTGGTGAAAAGGACAGATGGTTTTTATATGATGAAAAAATATTTATTATTTTTGGCGTGATAGAAATTCTTTGATGAGAAAACAAATCCTACACTCTAGAAGAGCTTAGAATCATAGGTAATTGAATTAAAATCAAAAATTCAAATCAAAATAATTTTTCTTTTCAGAAAACAATGTTTTTCATTTCATTCTGGTAGCTTGTTTTAATCTTCCCCTAAAGCCATACTCAACATACATGAGAACATGAAGGTGAGAACCCCTTTGCAAATACAAATGGCTCAACACTATTATTATTATTATTTTTCGGATCTACCGATAAGATTGTGGGAGATCTCACTAAAAAATGGTTCGACTCAATTATTCGAGTAGAACTCCCTTTTTAGTGGTGGTGAAAGGGTGGGGGGATGGGGTATTTATTAGCTGTCATAGTGTCCAACTCACGATTTGGGAATAATGGACTTTTTTCGATGATGATTGCGGCCATTCGATTTAATAAGTCATTGATTTCAACTTACCAGATCTACTGTTCCTGTTGCTTTTGCTTTTGCTGTTGCAATTGATATTGATAAATATTATCATAACATAAGTGGCTAATGATTTTTCTAAAATGAACAAAACAAGAAACAAATATTGACATAATTGACAAAACAGATGAAAATGTGTGTGTGGGGCATTACATGTTGGCCAGACAACCCAAATTCTAAATATCCGAATCTTCATCGTACTTGCATGGAAAGCCTACCAGGGTTATTTTTTTACTTGAATCATTCAATTTTTCTTATTGATTGATTGATGAAACCGGAACGATTTTTTTTTTCTAGTGCCCATGCACAGAGGATATGGGAGACGGGTAAGGTAAGGTAGGTAGGGATAGTGACGATTATTACTACAGTACAGTCAACCTATGGATAACTTGAGGTTGTCATAACTTTAGCAAAGTTAGAATTATTATGTTATTAATATTGAACCGAGGCGGTTCAGCCAATATTTCCCAAGTCATACGAGGATCGGAGGTTTTGCGATACGAAGTTCCTTCCCCTAAAGAAGACATAATGGATTCCAGACAAGATCGCTGCATTTCACATAATAGAGATTATTTACATAAATTAACATCCATTAATTAATCAGCAATTAAATTAATCTGACACATGACTAAATCTACTAAGCTAATTCACCAAACGGTTCAATGACTAAAAACCATGTGAAAAAAAAGCTTGCTCCCTACCGCGATTTTCTTATGCATATACTTCAAAAGCACTTAAAATATACAGTCCTTATACTTGAAACCAATAATTATTAAATAGTGTCATTGCATTTTTTAATTTTTTCATAATTCTAAGAATAGGTCTAAGATACTATCCTGACCCTAAATAAATGTAACTCGCATATACATATGCATGCAGGCAGGGGTAAGATGTCGATCATATGTAACGCTAAAAAGTTGGTGAGAAATGCAAGAAACCAAATTGGGTATCTTCAAATTCTCGAGGTCACAAGATACCTTCCTTCACCATCACACAACCACATCTTCTCCAGCTTCCATTTTCAGTCCAACCTCACCGCACAAATACACCACATCAAAATTTATCATGAAAAACATTGGCATCACCAATTCTCTGTCTCGAACAGACGAATTTTACCCTCTGAAGGGATCTGCCACTTCTCAATCTCTCTTGTAGGTTGCTGTATCACCCTTTTTGACTAATTGCTAAGAAAAATCAGTCCTATTCCATTTCTAATGGTTTCTGATTTTGGGCCGAGTCTTCCTGCTGAACCACAACACATAGGTTGTTATTCTTATTCGTATGTAGAGTTTAATATCACATTCCTAAGTCAATAACAAATGAAATTCTAGTATGTACCAGCCTCATATGGCATTTAATCCGAGCTCGATAGGGTGCAGTTTTCCCCCTGTTGAGAGCCAAGATTCGAATAATTCTACCAAATTGTAAATAGATGCTTTAATTTAACCCAAAGCAACTAACGAGCAAAAATTAGAGAAATAAATAGCTCTACCCTAGAAGGGTTTGAGCCTTCTACAGTCAATGATCGAAATCGTAGTCTTGAAACTACGAAAGAGGATAGAATCAAAATCAAAACTGCTTTGGATCTAGGAGTACCGGTGACCAAAATTGCAGAGCAATTTGGTTTCACTTAGCGGCAAGTAAATTATGTCTGTAGTCATGGTTTGGAGACTGGTAAAAAGAGGTGCGGGAAGAAACCAGCTGTGTCAGAGGAAAAGGCCCAGGAAATGGTGAGCTGGCTTCACAGTAACCCACAGTATCGCCATGCTCCCTTCCGCATGATTCCTAATCTCGCCCCAGAATTGGATCTCAACCAATTTGGGAAGAAAGCGATTCGAACTGCGTTCAAATCGCAAGGGTACGAACGAAGAGTATCGAAGAAAGAGGGATTCTCAGATAGGCCGGAACATAAGTAAAGGCGTTTGGAGTTTGCAATGCGTGCTATTTATTGGTTGCCTCAGAGACTTTCTGAGCAAATGTTTTCTGATAAAGTTTGGGCTCATGGAGGAGCAAACAGCCTAAGGTATGCTACGGTTCTTGTAGAGGGCGACAGGCAGGAAATACTTTTTGACCGATTTAGTCCCGAGTGCCTAACTCCCTAGTATGGGAAACTTCCATCTTGGATGTGTTATGGAATCATACACAACGGAAGGAAAGCGTTAGGGACGTTTTGGGAAAAGGAGTATGGCNTTACTCTCCAGACTTGAACTTGATTGAGCATGTCTGGGCCAAGATGAAGAGATATATTCAAGACCATTACTCTCTCACGGGTTACAATCCAAGGAGGGTAGGAAATGATGAACTTCGTCGGATCATACAGGAGGCCTGGGATGCAGTACTTGATGAATTTATTTCTGATTTGTATGCATCTTGCCGAGATCGTTGCAAAGCCGTAATTGATGCCAGAGGAGGCCCGACCAAGTACTAGCTTGTACCTTTGCATGTCGTTCTTTTTTCAATGTATATAGTCATAATTTCTGAGTTTCATTCTTTCAGTATTTTTGTATTATTGCGTTACTTTCTGGCGTTTTTAATTTTAATTGTTCAGCTTTCATTTGTTTTTCATGTAATTATTATTTAATGTTTT